>JAMWEH010000172.1:0-39480 GCA_024721245.1 Mitragyna speciosa | reverse complement strand
TTGGTGCTAAATCTGTTTTTATTTACTTACAGAGCACCCTTGATACTCCTTTGGCAGTAGTGATGCTGAGTGCTTGTTTGGCAATGTCCTTTGCATTTACATCAATAAAGTGGAATGACCATGAGTAAGCTCACATAGTCTTTACCTGTTTTTCTTCCATGTGTCATATGGCAAGGATTTTGTGACTGGATTATTTTCAGTTTGGAACATCCTTTATCTGATCTTTTGAACCACTAGAGTGAACTTTTCCATCTTCTTGTAAGTCATCTTATGCAACGAATTAAGATAGTGTCAAGTTTAGGCTGAGCAGATATATAAAAAGTTGAAGAATTGGTTCGGCATATTGTCTGTTTGATTATCTAGTTGTTTGTAACTAAAAGTAGAAATGAAGGTGGAGGGTAGGTGGAAGGGTATTTCCCTTGCTTGGGAACAAAATAAGAGTGGAAATTCTTATGTGAGGGTTGCTTTACCTTCAACATAAGACTTTCAGTCCAAGTCACGTGGACGGTATTCTAGGGCATTGTAACCTGAAGAGGGAAATTTTACTTGAATTCCATTTATACAAGTGAATTGGAAAATTATGAAATGTTAGGAGGGGTTATGATCTTCAACTTTCTCCCAAGCTAAAGGGGAATATTGTTCTAGTTCTCCTTTATAAACACTATCATGCCTCCTGACAGCGACATGACACGCCACCAAAAACACAAGTACAGTACAAATTGTTGAAACGTTAAGCCATAATAACTTCAAATATTAATGCACAACTACATTCTTTGCTCTTAATCATAACAAGTTTCAAGTCTAACCCGGAAGTACGTACAGTACACTCCAATTCATAAGCTAATGTAACTAGGACAAAGAGATACATGTACTAAAATCAAAACCTCCTCATGCAACTCATCAAAGATCTGGAACTTCACATCACCTTTTTGAGTAAGTTACTGCAATAAAACGAATCGAGATTGGTGTAAGCAAACATAAATGCAGTAAGTAGTTGATATACTTTCTGCCAGCTGTGTTAATTTGTTTATATATTTCTTAGAAAGCTCTCTTCACTTTCCTGAAGTTACGAAAAAGAAGAATGCTGCTTGAACATTGCAAGAACCTCCAGACTGACACTCTGTTATGATGCTGCTGCTCATGTCTTTTTGTTTTCCTCCCATTTTTGAACAGGCATGATATTTTAACCTTCGATTTGAGTTCAGATAATCGGCAAGTATCATTAATAAAAAGAAAAGCAGAGCCTGCAATATGCTAGAATTATGGTTTGTTCTTTTATTAACTGCATTCGCCATGGGATGCTTGGACTCTTCTAGTCTTGTTTAATAGCGTCGATGACTTTCTGAAGATCGGTTTCCGGAACTAAGTACGGAAGCTTAGGATCATCTAACTTCTGTGAAAAGATTAGAAGGATCGTCTTAGATTCTTTATGAATTGAATTGGATATCCTGTTGTGGCTGTCTTTTGTGAGCTAGTGGCATATTGACGATATGATGCTGTGTCTTCAATGGACAATTGTAGTGATTCCTTGGCCTGAGAGCTTTAGGGATAGTAATTGAGAGAAAAAGTTGAGAGAGCTATTGGGGAGAGATGAGGCAGGGGTATTTATAAACTTGAACTTTGCATACAACTTTAGTTTCTTCCACCTTGACCCCCTCTAAGTGGGAAAATTAACCATGATGAATATTTAGTTTGGGACTAACTAGTCATAGAACAGGTATTTGGTTTTGGAGCCTTTCTTAGTTTGTATTACTATGTTCTTGGATTATACCTTTCTTGGCCTCTTTGTTAAATTTTGGTTTCCCAATTTTGGTCATTTTCCTTTTTTTTACCCTTTCGTAGCTGTAGTCAAAATATAGAAAAAATGATTTTAGCATTATTATTTGTTTCAGTTATCTATTTTCTCGAAATGGGAGCCTTTGGTCCAGTACCGAACAACCAAATGTGAAATACAAACATGCTGAATTTTACAGCAGGCCAGGGAAGAAGAATTCCCAAAAGACTCTTTGGGACAGCCTAAAAGGTTCATCTCCAGACTCAGCTGTAAAAGGTATACATACATACATACATACATACATACATACATACATACATGTATATATATATATATATTTAACTCTTTTACCTTTCCTCCAATATAAATCTTGAACAAATTGTTTCCCTGATGTAATGACGCAAGTGTTATCATGAGTGCAACAGATACTTAAATTTAAGGATCACCATGGAATGGAACATCTTGTATTCTAAGCAGTTACAACAAAGGTTGAGATAATGAATTGTGCATGAATTTGATATAATATATTTTGGCTGATTTATTACTTCAAATTTTTTGAAGCTTATCATTGGAGTTAATTACATCTACCTCTCCTGTGATATGATCATATTACAAGTTGCCCTGAGATTAGAAAATTACGCTAACCTCTGTTGTCAATAATAGACATCAAGAGGAGTAACATGCATAAAGACCACAGCAACCTCCACATAATACTTGAGATACTGAAGAAAAAATATATAGAAAATCCTTTCCAGTTTTTGAAATTAATAAAGAAACAAAAAACTGCCCTCTTCCTTTTCTTCCAACAAGCTGCTGGTCTTCCCCTATTCTCTCCCTTCTAGAAAATTTATCAAGCCCCTCATGGACCATTTGCTTCCTGTCCGCATCAGCCACAACTGCCTACCCCTTTGCCAAAACTGTGTGACCCCTTCATATGTGTGGGCAATTTGAGGATTCAATGTCTCTATCTAGGTGTGGCTCTGAACATAGGCATTTTTATATGTTGTGACTTGTAAGATTTTATGGATGATTACATATCAAGGCACTATTCAATGCTTCTTGTATGGCTCTAAGCATAGGCATTTCCATATGTTGTGACTTGTGAGGTTTACATGTAATTATACATGGGGGCACCTCTCTGTATCTGCATTCTCACTGTTATCCTTGTGTTTGATGCAAGACGCATGAAAGGAGGGAGATAGGTCATAGAGGCTGGAATTTTCCTCTCTTTTAGGCGGCCATGGATTAAGGGTCAGGGCTAGTGTGCAAAAGCAATGCTGCCATGGTGTAAGTTGTTGGCTGTGGAGGGAGCTAAAACCATGATGTTTCTTGGAGGTTGTGGGGTGATTTCTTTTATTCGTGGTAGTTGTTATTCTGGATTAGGATTCAACAGGAGGAGCTGATAGTGATGTTGGTATGAAGAGGGCTAGTCCTTTTTGGGAGTCTCGCAGGGAGATTCGAGGAGGATAGAGGAAAGGAGTGGAAGAACATGAGCATAGTTTTTTTGGTCTGAGTCTGTCGAGAAGATGATGGTGGTAGTTGTTTTCAATTTGATTAAGCTTAATCAAAATCGATGGTTATGGGTGGGTCAGGTTGAAACGTAATTTATGAAATCAAGATTCTACTTGGGATTGTTGTATGATAACAGTATCACGATCGTAGGATTGTAAGATCATAAATGTATACAAAATTATAATTGGAATTAATTTTTGAAGTATTGAATCATAATTGGGGAACATGAAAATTGACTTAAGAAGGCCTAGTGCTGGTACTAATTGATTAATTATTGATGGTGTAAATGCGTACAAGGTTTGTATTATGTTCTTATAGGTAGGGGTGGGCATGGACCGGTTAACCGGTCCACACACCTAATATTCGAACCGGAACCGCTTGTACCGGTTCGCCTAATTTATAAACCGTATCCGACCCTCATTAATTGGTTAACCGCTTATTGGTTACCTGGTTAAAGAGGGTCGGGTACCGCGGGTAATCGAAACCGTATAGTTTAACTTAATTTGACAAAATAGATCAAAATATTATAACATAAACCTTTGCTCAAATTAAAAAAATGCTTATACAATTTCAATTACTTTAAAAAACAAGTAATAAGATTACAATTGAAACTCTTGCATCTACTCTTTTTAAAAGTAAAAAAGGTTAAAAAAGATTGCTCTTTTTAAGAGTAAAAAATTTATGTATTTCAATTATAGGAAAATAATTTTTTAGTTAGCATCAAGAAATTAAATTGAAAGAAAAATTAAATACGATATTTAAGTTTTAAAATAATCTTAAATTTGAAAATGATATGAATTAATATTCCTCAATTCCTCTATAAAATTACAAATATTAGCCTTTAAGACGTGTATATTGACCGGTTCGGTTAACCGCGGTTTTTGAAAATTGATACCCGGAACCGGAACCGCTTTTACAAATGAGGTTCGGTTAACCTAACCGCTTTCAAAATTCGGTTTGGTTACCCTCATTTTTCGGTTCGGAATGGACCGGTTATTGCGGTTTTTCGGTTTTCCGGTTATTTTTGCCCACCCCTACTTATAGGCCATATTAAAGAAAAATAAGTGAATTTATATTAATTCTAATTTCATAAATTTAACCACAAGAGAAATGTCGCACTGCATAATTGGAACATAACACATCATGTCGGCAAAAGAAAATCTTGAAAACACTAGGCTTAAGAGGTACAAAACGACCAAAATCATAAACCTCATTTTCCACATTTGAATTTTCATAAACGAACATAAAATGAGCTCAAACAACCAATATAATTATTGATAAAGGTTCAATTACTTGAATTTGTCATCAAACCTAAAATTTGGCAACACGGCCTACAAATACAGAACTCAAAACTCAAATGCCTAAAACCAAGACTGACACAATGTCTAGGAACATTATCAAATGCCAAAGGACAAAAAAGAAGACTCATGAGCCCTTGGACGGTATGAACTCCACTTGAACCCTCAGGAACACTTGACACTGCAAAACATAATGGAGGTACTGGCATGACCAACAACTTTCCCAATAAGCAATTCCTGTAGTCGTCACTGGCCTGGGCATGTTAAATATTAACAGTTATCAAAATCAAGATGCATGAATGCTATCATATCTTTTCTTTCTTCATGTGATGGCCATCTGTCAAATACAAATACAGGTAAAAATCATATGCAGGTCACATACTTATCATGAGTTCATACAAATTTGGTTCATTATCAACTATGTGGATACCAATCCTGACTGTTCATTTCGTCTGGTGGGCCAGCAAAATGACTAGCTATAGTAGGATATAGCCCACTAGAAGGATGCAGCAAGAAGGATCTAGCTCGTCTATGGCAGACCTGGTTATTTTGAGCTTTTAAAGTTCACAAATTTTTGCCATTAATCAAAGAATTTCATATTTATGTATACATGTTATAATATCAAATCGTTCAATTATTTTAGCCAGATCAGTTATTTAAGTCAATGTTGAAAGTTCATATAGCATAATTTTAAAACATGAAGAATATAAGAACCACTTAACCCTTCGGGCACGTGAAACAATTCACCTCTTACATAGCATTTCCTTCTTGTGTACATATAACAAGTTGCTTAAATGACCATAAAAGAATCTTGCTAACCCTGCGAAATGCCCATGTACTAAACTCGAACTAAGGCAAAACGACCAATACAACCCCAAGGCTGGAGCAAAGGACCCTAGAAAACTTTACGAAGCCTGACAAAAACCAAACTAGGCTACCCAAACATAATACATACAAAACAGTTGCATATTAATTCCCTTGCATATTGTTAAAGATCATGGGCTTCCATCTCAAAACTAATTGGTAATGAGTGGAGTGACCCATGAACCTTATTAGTTTGTTTAGAATGCTTTGGGATATTAATGTGGGACTTTTTGTTTCTTTACACATATAAACAGTCACATGTATATACCCAATCTCCTCCACCCCCCGGCCCAAAAAAAAAAAAAAAAAAAACACTTAAAAAGCATACACTTAAAAAATACCAAATGTTATCGCCACAGTGATTCATATGAACCCAAAATGGCTCATAAAAGATGCATACAATGAAGTCATGCCAAAACCAGTCTTAATGCGAAAAACATCATTCAAAGTATTAGAAGCCTTGCTGATTCATACCATTCAAAACAGTCCCTAACCGACATCAAGGAGCTTGATCGCGTCACAAAACATGCAAACAACACTGCCACCCTAACCGACATCAAGGAGCTTAACCGCGTCACAAAACATGCAAACAACACTGCCAATAGTTGCCAGGCCAAAACAGTCCATAGGAAAGCGGGTATGTCAGGGTACTCAGTGGTACAAGAAATGAAGGATGGTACATTTTTCATTGAATAATGAATAGATAATAGTCATACTAGAGTATTTAAGGGCATTCTAGGGTATTCATGCCATTTCATAACTTAAAGTCAGCAAATTGGGATTGGTTGATGTTTGCCTTTCATATTGGGATCTGAGGTCATAGGATGGATGGTGTTAGCAGAAATTGCAAGACTCCTAGTGAATTTGGAATTTCATTGCAAGAACCGAAACATGGATCATTAGTGATCTAGAAAGCTCTTTTGGCATTTTGAATTTGAAATTACCTCATAAATATAGATTTTGTATTTTTATTTGTTGTTTCATCAAATTAATGCACATAAATCATAGTAGTGAGAAAGTTTGTGTATACTTTTTTGTATTTGCTAGTTTCTCAAGAATGATGCATTTTTAAAATGATCTAAAGAAACCGATTATATGGATCTCTGTTCCTACTAGAAGATTACATCTAGTATTCCTTATTTTTTGTAAGTAGTGTTCTATGATCTCGATTTTGTACTGCGTTCTGGAATGATACATTATCTGATTAACTTTGTATTTATCAAACACATAGGGGGTCCACTTCTATTGTGGCCTCCATCACCAGGGAGGTAAATGAAACTAACCCTAATAATTATCGATGATAAAATGGATCCATGGGGATGGTCAGAGAATATGATATGTGACATTTGTAGAGCCTGATATTTGATCAAGTTCTGTGAAATATTGCATAAATGGTAAAATACATAAGCCTTTTCCATTAGAAGCAGCAAAAGTATTAATTGGTAGCATGTTCTCGTTTAAGTGAAACTTCGTCCCATATGGCTTCATGGAAGTGTAAAGTGAATAAAGATTGGAATAAAATCATTCTGTTGTTTCACTGGTGGAAAAATGGGAGCTGACAATGTTTCTGAAACTAAGTGAACATTTAGTTATTTGGTTCTCATATTCTTCTTTATCATTACATAGCATCTTTAATATTCATCAACACTAGTGAACATTTGCCCTTACAATTCTCTGCATTGATGACTTTTTACTTCAATGGCTGTCTTTTTCCAGGTTTGCTATCACCAACCCAAAGAGTTACAGGAACTGAACAGGATTATTATTCACAATCTACCCCTAGAGGGACCAAGAAACGGCAGGATCATTATTCAACCTTTCACAGGACACCTAACAGGAAGAAATACACTAAGCAAGAGTGGGAGGATTTCACCCAAGAATCTACCTATCAAGCTGTGGCTGAGCTAGCTTCTTCTCCTGAATTCGCTGATTGGATCATTAAACATGCTGATAGGATTCAACTTTGCCCAGATGATAGCTCAGATGAAACTATAGGAAGTGGGTCAGATTCCACAGATGAGCCGGTACTTGAAAGCAGCAGTGCTTTTCGTTTTTTCAAATGGTAACCCTATAAATAGTGGATTTTAGTTGCAAAGACGTGACTTGATAGGGCTATCATTTTAGTTTGTGACATATGGCATATCATTATTCGTTAGATTAGGTGGTTGAACTGCAAACCCAAGCCCTCAATAGGAAGTAATTGTCAGTCGCAGCCATTGAAGAGGTTTATAATTTTTTACTTGTATATTGTTGTAAATTTTGTTTAATTGGATGAACTTCTTTAAAACACTTGAGTTAATTTTGTCTTTTACTTTTATAATTAGCTAAACATAAAATTGAGGGTATAATTACTATTTCACAACTACATGTCATGCAATTGATTGTTAATTATTGCCACCTGATCAATTCAGTATTTGCAGTGCATAGGTAATCTTACGTGGTAGATACTAGAGTGTGTGATTGACCACTATCTAATAGATTGTGAGTTTTCTCAAAATGACCTGCATATTGTTTGAGTTTTATTACTTGTAGGAGAATTTTCTTGAAGGATTTTAGAAGAATTGAAATTCACAAGTCGCTAAATATTTGTGATGCTTATTTCCATAATCATGGGAATAAAGCAAGTTGTATTTCGATTTGATTCGTATATGTTCATTTTACCAAATAAATAAATAGTTGACATGTGCATATGTATTCGTTTATGTATGCTTTTCTCCTTGCTAGATGTGCAATTCTTTTGGGGCCAAAGAATGGGAAGGTAGGATGGAAGAAGTGGAAGAAAAAAAAAAAAATGGGAGGACTGTATTGAACTCTATATCTAACAATAAATAAAGATGAGAACATTGAGTGAGATTCGATTTTTGTACGCAAGTCAGAATTTTATTGCACCTTTTCTTTTTATGATATGACGAACGCATTTTAGCAAAGGTATATGAACATTGCTTTGGTGTATACTTTGGATGAAATACATTCTTTTAGATCTTGGATTGCAGTTTCAAAGTGTGCCCATTAAGTGTGATAATACTAGTGCCATCAACTTGACCAAAAATCTCATTCAACACTCTAGAATCGAATATATTGACATCAAACATTATTTCATTAGAGATTTGGTTCAAAAATGTGAGATTAGTGTTGATTATGTATGCACAAGTGATCAGTTAGCTGATAGTTTTGCTAAAGTCTTACCCCTTGAGCATTGTGAATTCCTATGATCAAAACTGAGCATTCTGTCCCAGGAATGGCTGGCCTAAAGCGTCCTTTCAGATGGCTGATCGATTTTTTTTCAATTTCTGAGTTTTCTGTAGATTGAAATATCTCTTCGGACGTCTGAACAATTTTTGTTTTTCAAAAATAAAAAATCTTCGGACAACCGAACAAGTTCTTCCGACGGCCGAAAAAAGTTTCAAAATTTAAGAACGGACGATCGTTCGGCCATTGTTTTTCATATCGGACGGTTGAACGCTTCATTTTTTAAAACCCTAATTTTCGTCGGACGCACGATCGAACGACTCAAATATCGTTTGGATATCCGAACGTGCCTTTTTTCAAGCGAAAATTGGTTCTGTAGTTTCATTTTTTTCAAAAACTCTTATTCCCTCTCAACCTACAGATGAAAAATCCTCAAATCGAAATCATATTCTCACCAGGTAAATTCTTTTTCACTATTAAAAGCAACATTTCTACTACTTTAGGAGTTATTTATTTCATTTTATCAGGATTTTTTTCATCAAATCAGCCGTGATTTAGGTATTTTTCTTCAAAATTTTGTCTACAATTTTGGATTTCTTAAAAAGTTTTGATCAAATTGCCTTTCTAAAGTGTGTTTTTTTCTCACTTAGTGTTGTTATTAAACCTGGTTCTTATAGAAATGGTCATTGATCTTGATGAATCACTCGAGGGAATTCCTTTTTTAGACTCTAGATCATTTATCCTTGTTCCTGTTTTGTTTGTGTCAGCAATTATGAGGACTAGAAGAGGTAGTAGTGCTAGTGTTAGTGGGAGTAAAAGGAAGCATAAGGAAACTGCCTATCCCAATCCTCAAACCATTGATAGGGCGCCTCAACCCAAGTTTATTGACAAAGAGGCTGAAGAAAGGTACCCCATTTATGTCAATAAGAATGTACTTCTTCATCGTAGTTGTTTGGAATTTGAATTTAGGCGTCTTAAGTTAGATTTCATTTGTGACAAATTTTCAAAACAAAATTGGGGTCACTTGTTTCTAAATGAAAAATCTTATCTTGAGATGTAAATTCAATTCTTTGCTAATATTAGAAAAAGAGAGTTTGATGCTATCACGTCTAGAGTCAATGGACTTGATTTAGTCTTTAACTCGACCCAAATAAACCATATTTTCAAATGTAGATCCAAAGAAGATCTTCCAATTTCTAGCTTTTTCTCCTTTTTTCAATGGGTTACATCAGTTCAATTTTGATGAACTTTGTTTATTTTATAATATTATTTTTGAACAAGTTGTAAAAGCTAAACCATCCGTTTGAGAACCAGTAAATTGAATTTTATTTGCGATGGTTTCAAATCTATTAACTCCTGCTTTTGGTCATAGAAGTGAACCAAATAGGATGCAGTTATATGTTTTCTATTTTGTTTTGAAAGGTATTTCACTTGACTTCGGGTTTATCATATGTGAATTCATTCTGAATTGCATTTCTAATACCCGAAGAAATATTCCTTTTGGAAAATGTTGTACCCATATATTTAAATTATCACATTCCTTTGACGGGTACATCACTTGAGAATCCATCATTTACATGTTCTTGTTTTGAAACTTTTCATTTGAAGTTTCACAATGATGAGTGGATCACAAAGGCTCAATAACAAGCTCTTAGGACATCTACTCGGTCTACACCTACATCCACTCCTCCTCCTTCCTCTACACCTCATCCATATTCACCCCCTATCTCTTTTGCACCATGTTCCTCCGCTCTAGCTCAGCCAACTTCTATTCGCTCTTCCTCTACACCTCAAGATACACTTTCTCATCTTTTGGTTTTGTTTCAAAAATTGGATAAACAAATGGATAACTTGGAAGGCAGGCAGCTAAAAATTGAGGCATATCAGGCAAAGATGTTCAAGAAATTTCTTAACTTAGGAAAAAAGTTAGAATGTGTTGAGTATGCGCTAGTGCTTGGAATGAATACTGGTATGCAAGCTCAATACAACATCTTTAAGTAACAAATTTTGGTTGAATTGGAAGAAGAAGAAGAAGAAGAAGAAGCAGTAGCAGATGACTTGGCTGATCTTCAGCCCGAGGTACCAGGACATACTTATCAGACTTTGGCTTAGTCTTTTGCTCACGTACTTGTGCCACCTATACAGCCACCTCCTACTGCTAAGGTACCTGTGACCACCGTTTAGAGCATTACATGAGAGGTGGTTCACACTATTCCAGATGATTCTGATGAGACTCACTCAGCTACTCTCATATCGCCTACATCTATTTAGGCTGAAGTGTCATCTAAGCGTTTAGCCTCTATTCCATATAAGCGTAGAAAGCCTTAGACAGCTGTTTAGTTTTAGTTTAGTCTAGTTTAGTATATTGGGTAGCTATGTCATTAGATTGATCTTTTTGTAAAGACATTTCGTTTTTGTGTATGAGATATGCCTTTTGTTCTGCGCTTTTGTATGTTTGTATTATGCTTTAATGTTGATTTTGGCTACTTACTTCTTGATCTTTTTGAGATGCATCATTTGAGGGGGAGCTTTACTAAGGGGGAATATGTATTATTTAATAATTTTGATGATGCTAAAAGAGAGAAAAAGATCATGTGTGTGAATAAACAAGTATTTGTTTTGTGTGTATTTACAAGAAGGTGCTATGAGTGTGCTTAAATGATGATACGATTTATGCTCATGTGTTTTATGTATGTTTTTGGTTTGTCATCATAAAAAAAAAGAGAAAATGTAATCCTAATTTTGATGATAACAAATTACATTGTTATAAATCATACTTGTTTAGTGTTGTGGAAAAGTATGAAACAGGTGTTGAAAACTTTGCTGAAAAATAGAGGTGATCGGCCACCAGTTCGGACGCTTCATATATGTTTTGGCCGTTCGAAGTAAGTTCGGACATAACATTGGACGTCCTATCACCTATCCGAAAGTGTCCCAGAATTTTCAGAAACTTTCGGACGTATGAAAACAAGGTTTCGGACGTCCGGTCATACATTCGACAAAGCCAAAAAAATTTCAAAGACTTTCAAACACAAGTTTGGACGTCTTTTCAATCGTCCAGCAGAGTAGAAAAAATTTCAAAAACTTTCAGATGTCGTTTCAGACACCTCTTCGGACGTTTGAAAATATTCCAGAAAAGGCCACAACTTTTCAGTATCAATCGGACGATGGTGTGGACAAAAAACGCTTCTTTTGATCGTCAGAAAAAGTTATGATCAATGTAGAAAAGAAGAGATTGGATGTTAGTTTGGATAACAACCTGAAGTTTGGCCGTCTGAACGCCCCATGGCTAGTTTTTCCTGCATTTAATGCATGACCGTTAGAGGGTAGTTGAAGGCCATTTGTGATGAAGTAGAAAAGCAATAAAATTAAATGCAACTATTGTATTGAACATTCAAAGGCATTGAATAGCAATCTTGAGTAAGAAAATCTTATTTTTCTTTGTATTAATGTGATAGATATTGAGTTCTTCATTGTGAGTGTAATTTTTCAATTGTATAGTTGAAAGGTTAGCCAGTTTGCTATAAAATTTCTTAGCTCAACTAGAAAAGTGTCTAAAGTGAGTGAGAAGTGAGCATTTCTTTGTACAAGTTGGTGGAGATCCAATCTCAAGTGAAGAAATTCAAGTGTACTACAACTCAAGTTTAGTGAAACATTGAAGTTTGTTTGGTTTGATCAATTCTTTCTCTTTTCTATTTACATTTTAGTTTGTTGTTAATTCTATAAGCTTTATTATTGCTTTAACAACCTATTTGATCACTTAGACAATTTGGTAAATTTTTATTTTGTGAAAATTTCATATAACCAAGTTAAAAATTAAAAAGGAACTTAATCCACCCCCCCTCTTAGGTTGCATTAAGAGCCAACAGAAGCAATTCAAGGCAAGGAGAAGGAGTGGAGTGAGTGCTTTGCATGGGTGGTCTAGCTAGACAGATGGTAGAGATCATGATGGGATGTTTAATCGACCGTCCATGGAGCGAGACGAGCGAGGTGATATGAGGCCAATGGACGTTCTCAATCCAAAGGAGGGTAGGGGTGACAACAAAGGGCAAGTAAAGGTGCTTATAGGGGCATGAGACATCCAGTGCTTCATGTGCTAGGGACGTGGTCATGTAACTATCTAGTGTCCAAACACTAGGGCCATGATCGTGTTAGATGAGGAGATATAGAGAGTGTGATGCGATTCGCCTGAGACCCCATGTAATCCCCTTACGGGAATCTTGATTAGTTTGCAATTCACTGGACTAATTTCTTCCAATGATCGTCTTGTGCATCAACTAGACAAATTAAGCCTGAATCTACTTGAGAGTTGGAACTAATTTGATGGAAAATCTTGAACTCTAACCCCACTTATTGGATAGAACTCAAGATAAAAGACAAAATTCACCAAATAACTCGATGAATCAAAATATGTTCTCCACAAAAACCAAGAGAAAATTCTCTCTACTTTTAATCAATCATCAACATTATATCTAAAATATGATAAAAACCAGCCTCATATAGGCAAAAATACCCTAAACAACTAATATGGTAAGTAAAATAGTCTATTACAAGTCAAAACTAAGTAAAAATTTAAAAAAAAAATTAAATTCGTAAAGTTTTGGACTCAGGCCGCGGCACGGCATGCCTCACAGCCTTGATCAAAATATTTTGCAATGCTGAGCCATCGGCATCCTGAAGTGAGCCGCGGCCACGTCTCACCTTTCACTACCCACGGCTGACCACCAGCCTTCATCTTTGGCTTGTTTTGCTTCCCAGCCGCCGATGTACTCCTCCTCATCATTGATGGCCTCTTTCTTCAGTCCTATTTGTCCATTTGTGATGCTTCTAAGCCTCCATTCAGGTTTGGCAAAGGCCTCTGCTTCGGTGATGATCTTAAAACAATATAAATGCATTTGTCAACTTGAGCTTTGGCCTCTAGATTCATATCATTAATTGGTCAAGAAGTGTGGGGTTCGCAAAGGGAAGAAGTCTTTGGGGAAGACTACTACTATTAACGGTCCTTTTGTTTGTCCAAATGATTCTTCTCTACAGGTTGTTGATATTCCTCTTGGGGGAGATATAAAGAAACAAGATCAAGGACGAATCTTCTTGTACAAGAGGGGAATGATACGAACCTAGAGGGCAAAGCTTAAGTCGATAAATACATTCATATTGTTTCAAGAACATCACCGAAGCAGAGGTCTTTACTGACCCTTAATGGAGGCTTAGAAGCTTCAAGAATGGACAAAAAGGGCTTGAGGAAGAGGCCATCAATGATGAGGAGGAGTGCACTAGCGATTACGAAGCAAAAGAAGCCAAAGATGATGGTTGGTGGTGAGCCGTGGGTGGCGAAAGGTGAGATGTGGCAGTAGCTCACTTAAGGACGCCCATGGCTCAGGAATGCAAAACATTCTGTTCAAGGCCATGTGGCACACCGTGCCGTGGCCTAGTCCGAAACTTTACGAATTTTAATGTTTTTTGAGTTTTTTACTTAGTTTGACTTGTAATAGATTATTTTACTTACCATATTAGTTATTTAGGGCGTTTTTGCCTATATAAGACTAGTTTTTATCATATTTTAGATATAATGGTGATGATTGATTAAAAGTAGAGAGAATTTTCTCTTGGTTCTTGTGAAAAACATATTTTGATTCATCGAGTGATTTGGTTAATTTTCTCTTTTATCTTGAGTTCTATCCAATAAGTAGGGTTAGGGTTCGATATTTTTTCATCAAATTAGTTCCAACTCTCAGGCAGATTTGGGGTTAATGATGCGCGCGGGATTGTGAATGGCCAAGATCGCTTGATGATTCCAAGTGAGAAGCCTCGAATATTCTTCAATGAAGAATGAAAGTTCATAGGGTTCTAATTTATGTCAAAATGAGTGAGTTCATTCACCTAAACTATGGCTATATGAATCTTGATCAAATGCGAAAGAATTATTCTAAGCAGTTATTTGGGTCGCCACAAGCGTAGGCTTTATGAGACTGAGATCGGTTCTAATCCAAGAACTAAGAAAGCACTCTAAAAGAGCTCTCAAGAACAAACACACGTTTTTGGCAAAAATCATAATCTGTCACTAAACGAATAAAAATAGCCTTTAAATAGGCTAAAGTCACATAGTTACAAGTCTAGAAAGTAGCAATCCTATCTTATCCCTAGTACTAGTTGTAACTTATTACGCCTAACAATAATATGGAAGTTACAACTCAAAATTGAACAAAAAATTGCAACAGAAAATGCAATCTCATAAATTTTATCACTATCTGCACTGCGAATACAGGGCACGGATAGAAACAGAATGTTATGTTTCTTCTACTTAACTTTTTGTTCATATCCGTGTGCCGATTTGAAGCGCAGATAGCAACAGAAAGTTGTTCTTCGACTCGCAATGTTTCTGTTCCTATCCACGAATTCTATCCGCTTCATTCTGATACGAGGCATGGATAGGTCCAGAAACATCAATTCATCTTGGCACTTCCATCCGCAACTGGTATCCGCAGCATCCTAGGCGCAGATTGCTCCAGAAACGTCTCCTCAACTTCTTTAGCCCAAATCAAAGTGATTATCCTTGGTGGTTGCATTGGACTGGTTCTGGTAGCTTCCTCCTCAAGTGTATCTACGATTAAACCATGTAGGCCTCCTTCTTCCTCCTTGTTCGCAACCTCGTCATAGGACCATCTAATCCTTGCAAGGGATCCTTCACACTTGAGCCATCCTTGGTTGAACCTTAGTCTCTATCATTCCTTCCTCCCTCAAAAGGATTCGCTCTCGAATCACCTGTATCATAAAGGAAAAAATTAGAGACATTAAAAGTAGCGCTTATACCACTATACTAACCTAACAGGTCGATCTTATAGGTGTTGTCGCCTGTTCTTTCTAGCACTTGGAATGGACCATCTCCATGTGGGTTAAGTTTAGACTTCCTTTGAGTCAGAAATCGTTTCTTACGCATATGCACCCACATCCAAGCACCGACCTCAAAGAGAACTTGCATATGTCCCTTGTTTGCCAAACGAGCATAGTGCTCATTCTTCTTCTCAATATTCGCCCTCATCTTAGCATACAACTCCTAAACAAACTCGGCCTTCCTTTTGCCATTCAAATCTACACGTTCGTTAGTTGGCAAAGGCAAAACATCTAAAGGAGTTAATGGATTAAATCCATAAACAACCTCAAAAGGTGAAAAAGCAGCAGTAGAATGAGTCACATGATTCTAAGCAAATTCATTGTGGGGAAGACACTTTTCCCAATTCTTTAGGCCCATTTGTATAACGGCACCAACAAAGTAGTGAGTGTCCTATTGACCACTTTAATTTGGCCATTAGTCAGTGGATGTGCAACTGTTGAAAATAATAACTTTGTGCCTAACTTATTCCACAGTGTACACCAAAAATGACTAAGAAATTTCACAGCACGGTCACTCACAATAGTTTTAGGCATATCATGTAAACACACCATCTTCCTAAAGAACATGTCAGTAACATGTAGCATCATTAGTTTTAGCAAATGCAATAAAGTGTGCCTATAACACCCTAGAAATTCATATAAGAATTATTTAATTCATGTATGTCCATTAGTAGAAAAAAATGAATGAGAAAAGAAAAAGAAAAGGGGAAAAATCGAAAATGTACTTACAAGAGAAATTCTTTTATTTGGAGTTTAGTATTAATCCTTGATTTATTAGTTGGAAGATTTCTTAAGTTAATTAGGTTACTTAACTAAGATTCTCTCATTATTAAGTGGGACACCTAAGTAGTAATTTGGATTAATTTCATTGGACCATTAGTTTATAATAGTGTTTAATTTTGTCTAACTAACTCTACCATTATTAAGCCTTTTGACTAATTGAGCTTTAGTTCAAAAATTAACTTAAAATTTCACTTAATTTCTTGTCTTTTTCCCTCTCCTCATGGCCGGCCCTCTCTCCCTTATTTTTCTCTCTTTTTGCTTTAATTTTGTGCCATAAAGTTGTTGATTACTAGGAGATAAATGATGAAAATCATCACCAATCAAAATTAACCAAGTTGGTCACTAGTTTCATTAAAAGCATAACACCTAGCATGACTCTTGTCTTGCTATAATTGGTCATTCTTTTCCCCATTATTTCCTTTATTTCTTTTCTATTTTCTTGGCCTATTTCTCTCTCTTTTCTTCTCTTCTTGGCCGGCCCTCCTATTTCACCTTCTTCTCTCTTTAGTTTTCATCTTCTTGAAGCTTTCTCTCCAAACTTTGGACAACTTCACCATAGAAAGTGAGCTTTCTTTCTTCCTAAGCAAAGTTCTAAGCTTGTTTACAGTATCTACTATGAACTTTTGCTATTAATTTCAAGTTTTATTTAGTCTTTTGTACTAGTTTAATACTAGATTCTTATTACTATAACTTGAAGATTTAAGTTTGAAATAAAGTTTTACTTGTTAGATTAAGTGTTCTCTTGGTTAGATAGACTAGTAGATAGCATTTAAACTTTGAAATTTCATGTATTATATGTTGCTTGGTTGAAGAAACTTGGACTTGAAATCTTGGATTTGAGTGAAATTGAGTTGGAATTAAACATAGAAGTTGTAGAACTTGTTGAAAGTTGGATTGGATGGTTGATTTCTTGCAGGAAAAATTTTGGGTTAGTTCGGTTTTAAGGGGAGGTGCTGCCGAAATTTCGGTAGAAATAAAGAAGGAAAAAAATGATAGATGAAATTTCTAACCTAGAACATGTTAAATTTAAGGAGTTTAGTGTGCAGAAATTTTTAGAAAATGATCTAGTAATGAATTAAATTTTCCTAGAACAAGAAAACCCTAGAAATGAAACCCTAGAAATAATTGGGTTATTTCTCGAATTTTCTTACTAATTTACTTAGGGTTTTAATCGGATTTTCATTAGATTATTTCTTTTAAATTTCAAGGACCCGAAAGCGAACCGCGACCATTTTACGAAATATTTTCATAGGCATTCCAGGTGAGTGTCTCTATGTGTGCATGATGCATGAAATGCTTTGTCATACTTGAGGATGTGATATTATGAAATAGTATGTTATACTTGTAATTGTTATTTTATGACATGTGTTACTTGAAGAAAGATGTGTACTTTATCACATCTATTCCGCAACGTGTTACATGCTTTCGTGATCAAATGTGTTACTTGTGCTTGAGGACTTCCGTGACTAACTTCACCGTTACTTCACAATTAGTCAACCCTGACGTGCGTGGGAGGATATAAGGTGCTGGGTGTTTTAGGGCGTGTTGTTCTTTCCCCTTGAGTTGTGAATCCTTCAAAGAGGCCAACTCCGGATTGAACTTTCTTGCTCGCGTGTTGCTCCTCCAAGGTCGAGATTACTCCCTGGATTTGGTAGTCGATACGGAGTTTATAAGGTGAACGGTGGTTAGGGTCTTGCTTGTTAATACTAGCATGACCTTTGGCAAGGACCTGAGCTATTATCTCGGTCCTAACGTCATGGTTACATGATCAGTACTTGCTCCTCTTGCGGTTGAGCTTGCTCCTGTAATTGAGCCTTGTATCTACCATTGACTACTTGTTAATTAAATTGTTCATACCCTGCTTATTTAATCTCGTCAATTATTTTGTTCCATAAAATAATGAATTCCTGGTATGGTTGCATGACTTGGGCACTCACTGGGCTATTATAGCTCATCTCGTTCATTTGTTTTCTTTAACTAGGTTTCCCAAAATACTAAAGCTGGAAAAGCTGATTTTGGACATAGTAAATGTTTTGTTTTATGTATTTTGATAGCCTAATTGTGTAGGCTTTTATTGTAAATAATATGTATATTTTGGGATGTAAACTTCTTGTGATACTTGTACTTTTGAATGAATTAAATGAATGTATTTCATTATGAATGTATTTTATTTTGGATTAAGTACGCTTGGATGTTTGAGTGAGTGCGTGATTCGAGTTCTGGCGAGAGCTAGGCAGGCAGTCTGCTGAGCCCTTTGGTGTGCCTCTAGGTAAGGTGGGGCTGTCACAGTGCCATTTTGCTAAATCTATCCACTATAACAAATAAGTTGTCTTTACCACTAGATGACCTCAGTAATCGTAAGATAAAATCCATGGAAATGTCTATCTAAGGATGAGTAGGGACGAGTAAAGGAGAATACAGACCATGAGGCATAACTTTGATTTTGCTTGCCTACATGCAATACTTTTATCACAAATAAGCTAAGCATCATGTCGCATGTTTGGCCAATAAAAATGTTCTTTCAAAACAGAAAAAGCCTTATGAACACCAAAATGCCCCATTACACCTCCCCTATGCGTTTCTCTAACTAGCAATTCACGAAGAGAATAACTAGGCACACACAATTTATCACCTTAAAATAAATAACTATCTTGCCTAAAAAAGTTTTCATAAGCCCATTTTTCACACAACAACCAAATTTGACCAAAATCTTGGTCATTCTCATATAATGACTTAAGATGATCAAACCCAAGTAATTTAACATGTAAGGTGGTAAGAAGAGTATGCCTCCTTGAGAGCGCATCAACTATTACGTTCTCCTTACCTTGCTTGTATTTGATGATGTAGGGAAAAGCCATGATGAACTCGAAACATTTGGCATGTCACTTGTTCAATTTTCCTTGCGACTTCAGAAACTTGAGGCTTTCGTGATCGGAGTGGATAATTGATACGCGCGGAAGTATGAATTGCACCAAGAATGCCTTGAAGATTTAAGTGTGCAACTCGTTGAACTCAAGACCGACGATGACTCGTAAATCAAAGCAACCTTGACGTGGAGTTGTTCGCTTTGAATCAACTCTCTTTTGATGAAGTAGGCCCTAAAGAAGCTAGTTTAGATTTTGTTGTGCATAAACAAGTAAATCTAACCTATACGACTCTATGGTTTGGATCAGCGCAAGAAAGAAAATTCTAAGCTAAGGTTTTGGTCGGCACAGGATGAACTTGTTTAGACCAAGAGTAGTTCTTAATCGACAAAGAACCAAAAGAAATTTCAATTAAGAGAAAACACACAATTTATTGATCACACCATGAAGAAAATTGTTACATAGATAGCCTATTTAGAGGCTTATAAGTCATAAAATATGGTAAAGAGAATTCTAGACTAATTACCAAAAATTAACACTTAACATAAAAGAATAGAAACAATCTAAAACGAAGACGAGCCTTGTGTATACAAGAAGGTGAGTGGGAGCGCTGTCGTTTTCTTAATACTTTATGTGGATGACATACTGTTGATGGGAAACGACATACCTTTATTACAAACTATAAAGGTATGGCTGTCCAAAAGTTTCTCCATGAAAGATCTAGGAGAGGCAACCTATATTCTGGGAATTAGGATCTATAGAGATAGATCCAAGAGGTTGCTTGGTCTCAGTCAATCGACATACATAGACAAGATGCTAAAGAGGTTTAGCATGGAGCAATCGAAGAAGGGGTACTTACCTATGAGACATGGGATTACTCTTTCAAGAGACATGTGTCCTAAAACACCTGTCGAGATTGATAGCATGCAAAAGATTCCTTATGCCTCGGCAATAGGATCCATTATGTATGCTATGCTATGTACGAGACCCGACGTCTCCTATGCTCTAAGTGTTACGAGTAGATTCCAAGCTAACCCTGGTGAGGGTCACTGGGTAGCTGTCAAGAGTATTCTTAAGTACTTGAGAAGAACTAAAGAATTATTCTTGGTTTATGGAGGACACACTTTGGAAGTGTGTGGTTTCACTGATGCGAGTTTTCAGTCTGACAAGGATGATAGTAAGTCGCAGTCTGGATTTATATTCACGTTAAATGGTGGTGCTGTGAGCTGGAAGAGTTCGAAGCAAGAAACTACCGCTGATTCTACAACTGAAGCCGAGTACATTGCTGCTTCTGAAGCTGCAAAAGAGGCTGTTTGGATCAAAAAGTTCGTCACCGAGCTAGGAGTGGTTCCTTCCATTGTTGATCCTATACCTTTGTATTGTGACAACAATGGTGCCATCGCCCAAGCAAAGGAACCTAGGTCTCATCAACGATCCAAACATGTACTTAGGCGCTACCATCTTATTAGAGAAATAGTTGGTAGGAATGATGTAAAGATAGAAAAGGTTCCCACTGATGACAATATAGCTGATCATCTCACTAAGGCCTTGTCCCAGAAAAAGCATGATACTCATGTAAATGCTTTTGGCCTAAAACAAATGAGTGATTGGTTTTAGTGCAAGTGGGAGTTTGTTAGTGTATGCCCTAAAACCAAGATGGTTTAAGGTGTTTTATATTTACACTTATTTATGTTATATTTATTCATGTGGTATTTTTCTTTATCATCTATACTTGTATTTCCATGTTACTTGTTTAATTGATAAAGTCCTTAGAATATTGATTGTGTATTAGAGATTGTAAGGGGTTACAATTATGAGACTCTAATACATAAAGTCATATTCTTAAATATCCCTAGTCATAGTATTAATGAGATTGGACATCATTAATACGGATAGACTAGCACATACTTTGCCTCTACTTATGGTAAGTAGTAGTTGATCTCATTGACTATGGTGTGCGTGACACTTAAGCTGGTATGTGGATGCTTGTTTGAGAACAAGTTCATTGGATTGATCCGCCAAGAGTTTTAACTATAGTGCCAATGGTTAAACTCTTAATGGCAATGGTGTAAGTGATCCTTTGACTTGAGATTACCATAGTATCTTGAGTGTGGATTGCTATACTTTGACTCTATTCCTCGGTGCCTGTAAAAGGGTAGCTCATAGGTTAGAGATTGGGTATAGTTTGAAGCATGGAAAGATAGTGAGTAATCAATATAGGATTCACCACTCCTTAATAGGAGAGTATATCCCTATATGGCCACTTGTTGGAAATGTTAACTCATAAATCTTCTGCAGAAGTGATAGTATAACTTGGAAGTAGTTTCAAGGTTATACATCATGGAGAGTTATATTTCCGGAACAAGAAAATATATATTAGTCATTATTAAAGTATGCACTATACTTTTAGACTAATTGGGATATAGTGTGGTGAAAGGATATTAATTACACGATAACATTGTCATTGAAGGGTATGGTCTACCATATGACTTTCCTATTCACTTGGGTGGTCATGATGCATTGCTAGACGCCACTCATGATCTATAAGTATGAATTGATTAATTAGTGAATTAATGATAAATTAAAAGTGTTTAATTTATCTAGCTCAATTAATGAGTTATAATTTATACTTATTGCCAACGTGAATGGAACCTAATGGGTCACACACATAAAGAACAAAATCTTTGGGTTAAAATGTAATAAAGATAAGTATGAGATACTTATGGGGTTAATTTATGAGATAAATTAACTTAAAGGACTTATTTATAAATATTCTAAGTCTTGCAGGAAATTTGTTTCCTAAAAGAAATAAAGTAACTAATTAGTTTCCTTATGGAATAGATTTCCTAAAGGAGAAGGATTAGCTTAAAGTAAGTTACCTAAACCTTCTTGGTTTCTAATTAGCCTTATTTCCTAAAAGACTAGAATACTACCTCTATAAATAGGTTTATGCTTTGACTCTTGAATTATTATTGCAACACAAATAGAAAATTAGTGAGAGAAAAATAGAAAAAAAAAGACACGCCTCTTCCTCTCTCTCTTGGCGTCTCTCTCTCTCTCTCCTAAGGGTTAGGGTTTTTCTTCTTCTTGTGTTCTTAAATAATTCAAGGGAGCTAGCACTCAAAAGTCAAAGCAAGCAAGCCTATAAGGTTCCCAAAGAAGTTGTTCGTGTGGATATCGTTAGAGGCTCTACGCTTGGAGGGCTTTTCGTGGTAGATCAAACATCTTCTTCGAAGGATCTTTGCCTAGTAGCATAGAAATCTTCTGTGCTTAAGGTAATCTTCATGCAAACCCCCTTGTAAATCATATAGATATGTCAAAGAGATCCATGGTTAAGGTAATAAATTTTTATTTTTCCGCTGCGTTACCTATGCTATTACCTAACATATAAGTCATAAAATATGGTAAAGAGAATTCTAGACTAATTACCAAAAATTAACACTTAACATAAAAGAATAGAAACAATCTAGAAGTCTTCCAATTAAAAACTAGTCTAGAACATTCTTAAAATAAAATAAAGAATAAGCCCAAAGAAGGCTAATGGGCTGGCCGCCCCTCCCAATAAGTCCCAATAGGGCTGCTCACCATCCATCTCTTTCAATGGGGCTTATCTTCACTTGGTCAATTAGCCCAAATCACTCTCTAAGGCTTCTAATGCTTGGACTTCCACTTGAGCACTTTTATTTGGATCATCAATGGCCCATAATAGAGTGATCATCTTTGGTGATGGATTGGACTTGGCCCAAGTAGCTTCCTCTTCTTGTAAACTCATGATCAATCCTTGCAATGCTTGCTTCATCTTCTTAGCTCTTAGTCGAGTCATAGGTCCATCAAGCCCTTCCAGTAGATCTTGTTGGCTTATCTTCACCTTGGAAGCCTCTTGATCTCCATCATCTCCTCCTTCGAAAGGATTCGTCCTCGAATCACCTACATCATACAAAGAAAAACCAGTAACATTGAATGTAGCACTTACATTACCATACTCACTTGGTAGATTTATCTTGTATGCATTATCTCCAATCCTTTCAAGTACACGGAATGGTCCGTCTCCTCATGGGTTTAATTTTGATTTCCTTTGGTGAGGAAACCTCTTGTTCCGCATGTGCACCCACACATAATCTCCAAGCTCAAACACAACCTTCAAATGGCCCTTGTTAGCTTGCTTGGCATTTTTCTCATTCCTTTTCTCAATGTTTGATCGCACCTTTGAATGCAATTCCCTTACATACTCAACTTTTCTTTTGTCATCCAAATCTACATGTTCGTTAGTAGGCAAAGGCAAAATATCTAAAGGAGTTAAGGGATTAAATCATAAATAATTTCAAAAGGTGAGGAAGAAGTAGAAGAATGAATAGTACGATTATAAGCAAACTCAACATGTGATATGCATCTTTCCCAATTCTTTAAGTTACATTGTATGATTGTGCGCAACAATGTAGTGAGTGTTCTATTAACGCCATTAGTTTGGCCATCAGTTTGTAGATGTGCAATAGTAGAAAACAATAATTTAGTCTCCAATTTATTCTACAAAGTGTGCCAAAAGTGACTAAGAAATTTGATATCACGATCACTCACAATAGGTTTAGGTAATCCATGCAAATGAACAACTTCTTTAAAGAATAAATCGGCAATATGAGTAGCATCATTGATTTTAGCACATGCAATGAAATAAGCCATCTTACTAAATCTATCAACTACCACAAAGATGCTATCTTTACCACTTGGTGACCTTGGTGGACCTAAAACAAAGTCCATGGAGATGTCTATCCAAGGTTGTGTAGGGACAGGTAATGGGGAATATAAACCATGTGGCATAATTTTAGACTTGGCTTTTCTACATGCAATGCACTTATCACACATATTTTGTACAACACACCTCATGTTTGGCCAATAGAAGTGCTTATGCAAAATGCTCAAAGTTTTATGCACACCAAAATCTCTCATAATACCTCCCCCATGTGTTTCCCTAACAAGTAATTCACGAATGGAACATATAGGCACACACAATTTATCTTTCTTAAACAAATAACCATCATGCCTATAATAATCCCCATATGCACTTCTAACACAAAAACCGTATACTTGGCTAAAATCATGTTCATGCTCGTACAAATCCTTCATAAATTCAAAGCCAAGCAACTTAGTTTGAAGAATAGTAAGAAGTGCATATCTTCATGAAAGAGCGTCAACAACGACATTCTCCTTACCTTGCTTATACTTGATAATGTAAGGAAATGTCTTAATGTACTCTAATCACTTAGCATGTCACTTGTTGCGCTTCCCTTAAGACTTCAAAAACTTCAAGCTCTCATGGTCAGAATGAATCACGAACTCCTTCGGTAACAAATAATGATGCCACGTTTGCAAAGTCCTCACCAAGTCATAGAGTTCTTTATTGTAAGTGGGATAGTTTAAAGTTGCACCATGGAGCTTCTCACTAAAGTAAGCGATAGGCTTGGAATCTTGCATCAACACAACACCTATGCCAACACTAGAAGCGTCACATTCAATTTCGAACACTTTATCAAAATTAGGCAAACTTAATAAATGTGTGTTAGTAAGCTTTTTCTTTAGTAAGTTGAAAGCCTCTTCATGCTTACCTTCACACTTGAAAACAACATTTTTTTTAGCTAGCTCATTAAGAGGTGCAGCAATAGTGCTAAAATTATGAACAAACCTCCTATAGAAACTTGCTAAACCATGGAACGATCTCACCTCATTGGCATTAGTAGGCATAGGTCACTTCTTGATTGCCTTCACTTTAGCTTCATCTACACTTATGCCATGTGAGTTTACAACAAAACCAAGAAAAATCATAAATTCCATGCAAAAACAACACTTTTCCAAATTAGCATAAAGTTGATTTTTACGCAAAACAACAAAGACTTTGTGCAAGTGCTCAACATGCTCATCTAGTGATTTACTGTAAACAAGAATGTCATCAAAATAAACTACAACAAATTTGCCAATAAAAGAATGAAAAACATGATTCATAAGACGCATAAAGATATTAGGAGCGTTAGTTAGACTAAATGGTATGACTAACCACTCATACAACCCATATTTGGTCTTAAAAGCAGTTTTCCATTCGTCCCCTTCTTTCATGCGAATTTGATAATAGCCACTTTTAAGATCAATTTTAGAAAACACAATAGAACTATTCAATTTATCAAGCATATCATCCAACCTAGGAATAGGATGACGATACTTTACCGTTATCTTATTGATAGCTCTATAATCCACGCACATTCTCCACGTACCATCTTTCTTTGGAACAAGTATCACGGGTACGGAGCATGGACTCAAACTCTCACGAACAAACCCCTTCTCCACAAGTTCATCAACTTGCCTTTGTATCTCCTTAGTTTCTTCAGGGTTAGCTTGATATGCAGGTCTATTTGGAATGCTCACACCAGGAATCAAGTCTATTTGATGCTCAGTGCCTCTCAAAGGTGGGAATCCATGTGATATCTTCTCAAGAAATAATTCTTGAAAATCCTGCAACAAAGAAAAAACCACACTAGGAAGAGAAGGGTCAAGGTCGTTAGTAGAAAGGAAAACATCTTTATACCAGATTACAAGAAGTTTTTGCCTATTTTCTAAAGCCTCTCGAACCTCACTTTTACAAGCATAGTGTCACAAGCTGCAATTTTGATCCCCCAATTTTGCCTTAGAGGTTTGGCAGAACGTTTTAGAGACGTGTAGAAAGTCCTTAGTCTTTCTAACTAAAGGAGCACTCTAGAACCTTCTCACTTAGCCCAAGAAAGACTAAGTAGATTGTAGGCAATTTTAGAGTCTTCCATTAGCTTGTAAATAGGCTAGAGTTGTATAGAATTCTCTAGAGGGGAAATGTATACCGTAGGATCAAATTAATCTCCACTGTCCATTGAGGAGGTGAAAGACTATATATAGGGGTTTTGGCCATTTGCCAAGCCCAAGCTAGAAAGCTAGAGAGCAAGCAACCAACAAGTATACTCAAAGCTTCCTTAATAAAGTGTTCTTTCAAAGTTTCCTATCTTGTGTTCCCTTTTTAAGTTTCCTTGCCAACTTTCTTCCGCTCTTCGTTTAGCAAGTTCAAGGGTATTAAGGCTTACTTAGCCACAAGGAGCAAGTGACTAAGTGCCGCACGGGCATAGCAAAAGAATAAGTCTGTGACAAGTGGTATCAGAGCCAAGTTTCGTTCAAAGGGAAAGCTTACGGTGTGAAAGAATGACAAGTAGTGAGATAACTCTTGTTGGTGGCGGTGAAGATCACGGAGATAGAGGCAACAAGAGGGAAAGAGGAAGGTCCAAGTCCAAGGGACAGTCTAAGTCCGGGAAGGATGTAGAGGATGTGGACACGAGGCTCATGAGGGTTGAGCTTGCGGTGGCCGATGGGGATGATAAGTTCAGGGATGTTGATGCCCACATTGAGGAGCTTGACAGAAAGGTGGACAAGCTCAGGGACGAGATGTTTGTGGTCTTGAACAAGGTCACTGGTAAGTGTTCACAACAACTTGAGACCTCCAATAACTCTCTTTCTAGTGAAATCTTTGTCCTCAAGGAGGAAAATAAGGCTCTACGAGAAAAGCTTGATGGTGTGAATACGAAGTTGAGGGCCATAAAGGAAGAAATGATTTTTCTAAAGAAGGCACTAGCTCATGACGGGGGAGCTCCTTCAACGGTTCCAACATTCGGTCCTTCAAGGATAGAAGTTTCAAAGCCTAAACCGTACAAAGGCTCACGGAACGCGAAGGACGTGGACAACTTCATGTGGAGCTTGAAACAATACTTCCGAGCCGCAGGCATCACGGAAGACGCCAAGAGAATTGACCATGCCTCCCTTTACCTTGAAGATATGACAATGTTGTAATGGCACCGTAGGCATGGTGAGATGGAGAGAGGGATTTGAGAGAGGGATTTGCACCCTTTTGACATGGGACGATTTCAAGTGGGAGTTTAAACGACAGCTCTATCCAAACAACGCAGAGAATGAAGCACGGGCCAAACTTCAGCGACTTACTCAAAAAGGGATGATTCGGGAGTACGTCAAGGAGTTCTCAGAAGTACTCTTGAAAATCTTAGACTATCCTGATAAGGAGGCCTTCTATGCATTTTGCGATGGCCTACAAAATTGGGCAAAGTTGGAAATAGAGAGACGTGGTGCTCAAGATCTCGCATCAGCCATTGTAATTGCCAAGTTTCTCACCGAATTCAAGAAGACAGACGGTGCCAAGCCGAAGGTAAATAAGGGCAACAGTGGGAGAGGAGGCAAACCGAACAAGGAAGGCACATCCAATCCACCCAAGAGAGAATGGTCCTCCAAGGGGAAAAGGGAAGATAAAGGAGGTAAGCGACTACACTTAAAATGCTTCGTTTGTCAAGGTCCACATATGGCATGAGAATGCCCAAAATGGCACCAGCTCTATGCTATGATCGAAGAAAGGGAGCAACAAGAACATGCAGATATGTATGGGATCCCTCCAGATTCTTAACGCCATCAAAGCCAAAATAGAGGAACCCAAGTTTAAGTAAGGACAGTTGTTCGTGCAAGCAATGATCAGTGTACAAGAAGTCCGAACTTTGGTGGACACAGGGGCAACGAACAACTTCATCACAGAGACGAAGGCTAAACGCTTGGGAGTCCAGTACGTCGCAAAGGAAGGATGGCTTAAGGCAGTAAACTCCCTACCAAGGTGAATTGTTGGCAGTGCTCAAAACATAAAGGTGTGCCTTGGAGAATGGTCGGGCCTTGTAGATTTTTCGGTCGTTCCCATGGACAACTATTCCTTAGTTCTTGGCCTAGAGTTCATGGACACGGTGAAGGCCATGCCGATTCCTTTTGCCAACTCAATGTGTATCTTGGATAGAGGAATTCCATGCTCAGTACCCATAAACCGAGGGAAAACAAGCCAAGGTCCTACACTCTCAGCCTTACAGTTGTCCAAGGTCCTTAAAAAGGGAGAGTCGATGTATCTCATGGCATTAAGGAAAGAGTTTGAAGAAAGCATAACTGAAGTGCCAAAGGAGATTGAGGAGGTACTAGAGGAGTACCAAGATGTTATGCCAAAAGAGTTGCCAAAGAAGCTACCACCAGAGAGGGAGGTGGACCACGTCATCGAGCTTGAGCCGAGTGCAAGACCCCCTGCTGCGGTGCCTTACCGCATGGCTTCTTCGGAGCTTGAGAAATTACGGGGGCAACTTAAAGAGTTGTTGGATGCGGGTTACGTCCAACCATCAAGGGCTCCTTATGGTGCACCGGTATTGTTCCAAAAGAAGCACGACGGATCGCTTAGGTTGTGCATCGATTACCGGGCACACAACAAAATCACAATAAAGAAAAAGTATCCTATCCCACTCATTGCCGATGTAGATAGCAAATTTTGACACACCATTTATTTTCAAACATGGGAAGAGCATGTTTACACTTTTTGGGATAAATTTTAATTTTTCAATAATTTGGGGGGCAAAATAGTAATTTTATCTGTAAATATTTTTCTATTAGCTTTTGGGGGTTTTAAATTCATATTTTTACTTTTAAGTGAATTTGTTAATTTTTTATGATTTTTCTGGATTTAATTGGTATTCTTTATATTTTTACTAGCACAAGGGCAAAATGGTAATTTCGCCTCGCAAATACCATTTTAGCTCATTTTTAGTTCCAAATTCATTTTTTTAATTCTTTAAGCATGTTTCTGAATTTTCTTTATTTTTTCAGGGACGTTTATTATTTTTTTATGAATTTTCATTGTCCAAGGGCAAAATCGTCATTTTACAAATTAAATTCATTTTTCACAAATTTTCAGTCAAAAATGCATTTTCTACTGTTTTAAGCTTATTTGTAATTTTTGATAATTTTTTGAAGACAATAACTATTTTTACTGTGAATTTTCATTGTCCGAAGGCAAAATCGTCATTTTGCAGTTTAAATTCATTTTTTGTCAAATTTTGAGTCAAAAATGCATTTTCTAGTGTTTTAAGCTTATTTTTAGTTTTTGGTAATTTTTTGAGGTTAATAGCTATTTTTTGTGTATTTTCGTTGTCCAGGGGTAAAATCGTCATTTTACACCCCGAGCGCGTTTCTATCAGTTTTGAGCTCTAGTTTTTTATTTTTGAAATCTACTGTGAATTCTTTTTGAAAATTTAGAGATCGTTGTCATATTTCTTGTATTAATTTTTAATTTTAGAGTTAAAAAAAACATTTTTTTTAATAAATTAGCATTTTTTAATACCGATGGCATTTTCATTATTTTACAGCATTCTTGGCCAACAAGACAAGTGGGCTATAAATACCCTCTTTAATCAGTAGAAAAGAGAGAAGAAAAATCAGAAACCCTAAAAAACACATTCAATCCTATCCAAAAAGATCAAACACACACATTTTTACACAAAAAAAAAAAAAACACACACACACACACACACACTTCTTTCTTGGTTACTGTTCACCGTACGGATCACTGTTCCTCTTCAACCTCAAGTTTCATTACTGTTCATCCGATCTCCAGGTTCAAAAGGTAGGTTCTTCCCCTTGTTTTGACTTATTTTTCTTTCATTTTATGTGAATTTGATTATTTGGGATTGTAATTAAATTTTCTTTTAGATTTTGTTCCTATTTTTTGTTGATTCTAAGCTTATCACCGTTCTGTTTTATGATTTTTTGTTTTCCATTTATGGGATTTGTTCTTGTTTTTGGCTTGTTTATTCTTGAGATTTTATCTCACTGCTTCTCTCTCTCCTCCCTCTCCCACCACCTAAACCACCGTCACAGCCTTCCCCCCACCACCTTCAACCATCATTAGCAACCAGAACTTCCTCCTCCACCACCTCCTTTCTACCATCTGCAACCATTAGGAAAAATCTCAACCACCGACGCTCTCCCCTGCAAACAGAAAGCCAAACCCCTTCTCTCCACCACCATAGTCAACCTCCAAAGCCACCTTCAATTTCGCCTGTGACTTTCATCAATCACCAGCCCCAAAAGCCTAATTGCTATCAGATCATCACCAAGCCAACAAACTAGCTCCGTCTTCTCCATTTCTCAAATCACCATTTTGTCAAGCCAAAGCCACTATCGAAATTACCTGCATGATCAAGCCCAGCCACAAAAGTCTCAATTCATCCACAAATTTCATCATTCAAGCCACAATCAGTCTATTTCAATCCCGAAATCAATTTCAAATTGCAAAATGTCATTGCAGAAACTTACACATTTTACACACACAGACACACTCATAATCACGCCATTCCAGCGACACAGTGGCTCAAGCACAATTTCACGCACACACAAGCAATTGCACATGCAAAACACGAACACAATCAGCCATATACACACACAGAATTAACTACACACACGGGAACACACATCATCACAAAGCATTTGCAATTTCTTTGCTCGCACAAATACCACTGCCCCATTTCTCCGTTCAACAACCTCCCAAAATCCCCTGCAATTACTTTAATTTCATTTTCTCCAGCCCCATCCAACCACTGCATAGTCCCACAACCAACGCAACAACCAAATTTCCACCCCTCCATCAAACAACCAAAGCACAACTGCACATCCACACAAGCAAAAAGGGATGGAGATGAAGAGAAAGACAGACGAAAAAGAAAGAGAAGAGAGAGCGAGTGTAACACCCTAGAAAATGCACATATAAGAGACATTTTTCTTTCTTATTTAGGGTTAAGTGTTAATCCTTGATTTATTAGTTAGAAGATTTCTTGAGTTAATTAGGTTAATTAGTTAAGATTTTCATTTTTAAGCAAGAACACTTAAGTACTAAAGTTAGAATAATTTTACTTGACCATTTAACTTATATTAGTGTTTAAATTTTGACTAGTTCATTTTACTATTTTCTAGTCTTTGGACTACTTGAAAATTTTGCTCAATTTTTCTCAAAAGTTTCACTTATTTTCTTACTTTATTTTCTTTTTCCCTTGGCTGAAATTTTTCTCTCTCTTTTCTTTCTTTCTTGGCCGAAATTCTCTCTCTTTTCTTTCTTCTTGTGGCCGGTTCTCTCTCTCCCTAATTTACTCTATTTTTGCTTTAATGATTTATGTCTTATTATTAGTTTATATTAAGTGATAAGAGTTAATAATTTCAACCAATCAAATTAAACCAAGTCTCCATACTTGCATTAAATTCTCACTTTTTGCTTTACTCATGTGGGACTTTCATTGGCCAACTAATTTTCCACCTTTTCTTCATTTCTTTTTCATTTTTCCTAGACTATTTCTTTCTCTTTTTCTCTCCCCTTGGCCGGCCATCTTCTTTCTTCTTCTTCCCTCATTTTTGCTTCCAACTTCTTGGACTTTCATCTCTCAAGTTGGAACAAATCCACCATAGGAAGTGGGCTTCTATCTTTTCTAAGCAAAGTTCTAAGCATATCTAAGGTATTTACCATGAACTTATCTTATTAATTTCATGTTTTAATTAGTTTTTATGCAAGTTTAAGACTAAGTTTCTTGTTAATACTACTTAGAGAAATTAGTTAGAACTTGAGAATTACTTGCTATATAAAGTGTTCTTGTGGTTAGATAGACTAGTATATGGCCTTTTAAACCTTGAAAATTTATGTTTTATATGTGGTTTAGTTGAAGATTTAAGTTGGAACTTAAGAACACTTAAAACAGTCATGCTGGACCAGTTTTAGTAAAACTTTCATAACTTGGTGTAGATAGCTTGGATTCGAATGATTCTTGTTGTTTTAGAAACTAGATTCATAGGGCTTTCAAACGGTATAAAGCTTGCATGGTGGTTCATTGTGTAGTAACCGCAGAAAGCTTGCAAAGTTGGCTGAAAATTCGGTTCTGCGTAAACAGTTTTGATGAAGAGCCAACTTGGGGCCTGATTTTGAACCTGTTCTAGTTGGAATTTTAAGTGATGATCTTCATGAAAGTTGTAGCCCTATAAACGTACTTTCAAACCATGTAATCACAATTCCCTAGTTCTTAGTGGATTGACCCCAGCAATGGCACGAAGTTGGCTGAAAACCGAACCCTGTGCAGAGTTGGGTGATGATTCTTGGAGTAGGGATTTTGAATTTGAGTGGAATCTTGATTGAATTTGAGTTTAAATTGAACATAGAAGTTGTGGTACATGTTGAATGGATTGGGTTGTTGAATTTTCTTGCAGGTTTAAAATTTTTGGGTTAGTCCTATTATAGGGGAAGTGCTGCCGAAATTTCGGTAAAACCTAGGAAATAAAAGTGATTAGGTTATGATTTAAGTCTTTATAAGCTGTAATTTAGTGATTTAAGCGTGCAGAAATTTTTGTAGACTAGTTATTAGTGAATTAAACCTTTCCGAGCCAAAACCCTAGAAGGTTAGGAAACTCTAATTTTGAAAACCCTAAACCCTAGGGTAAAACCCTAAGTTCCAAAACCCTAGAAATTAAACCCTAGAAAGACTTGGGGTATTTCTTGAATTTCCTTATGAAATTTCTTAGATTTTAGTCAGGATTTTTATACGATTATTTCCTCGTGAATTTCAGGATCCGGAAGTGAGACGCAATCATACTACGAAATCTTTTCTTAGGCTTCAGGTGAGTGTTCTTATGTGTGCATGATGCATGAAATGCCTATGTAATACTTGACATTGTTATTTCGATGCTTGAGAAAAAAATGTTATGTTTCACTTGTAAATATTATGTTACACTTACAAATATTATGTGATATAATGTGCAACTTGAGGGAAGATGTGTACTTTATCGCATCTATTCCGCAATGTGTTACATGCTTTCACTATTCAACGTGTTATTTGTGCGTGTGACTTCCGTGGGTGAGTATGGGAGAGATATAAGGTGATGGGTGTTATTCGGTGTGTGTTAATTTTCATATCTGAGTAAAGTCCCGAAAAGGGCTAACTCATGCTTGAACTTTATGCCTGACTTTGGACTTCCTGTGGCTAACTTCACCGTTACTTCACGGTTAGTCAACTTGGTGAGTTTGGGGTGATATAAGGTGCTGTGGGGTATAGGTGTATGATATTCTTTCCTATATGAGTTTCATTCCTCGAAGAGGGTAACTCTGGATTGAATTTTTCAAGTATCTCGGACCTGAGCTTTTACCTCGGTCTCGATATCCTTGTTGTCTTGATCATGTTCGATACTCCTTGCGGTTAAGCTTGCTTCCGTAGTTGAGCCCTGTATCCTCCTTTGACTACATGTTAAATTAAATTGTTTATATCTTGATTTATTAATTTAATTGTTCGATTATTTCATTTACTAAAATAATGAGTTCTTGATATGATTGCATGACTTGGACATTCACTGGGCTATTATAGCTCATTCCATTTTATTTGTTTTCCTTTACTCAGGTCACCTGAAAATTTAAGCTGGATCAACTAGTTTTTGATTACTATAAAAGTTTCAGTTATTGTAATAGCCGAACTGTGCTAGGCTATTTTTGTGAAAAATCATGTATATTAGAACACGTATACTTTTGATGTGAATTGTACCTTATGTTAAATAAAATGAGTGTATTTTATTTATTTCATTTTATTTTAGTTTATTTTATTTTAAGTTAAGTACGCTCGGACGTTTGTGTGAGTGCGTGAATCGAGACCTGGCGAGAGCTGGGCAGGCAGTCCGCTGAGCCCTTTGGTGCGCCTCTGGGTAAGGTGGGGCTGTCACAGCGAGGGTGAGAAAAACAAAGAGAATCGGAGATCTGAGAAAGAATGAAAACCAAAAAGAGAGAAACAGAGAGATACAGACGGAGGGAAAGAGGAAAAAAAAAGGAACTGAAGAAGAGAAATTGGAGCAAGAAAATGGAAAAAAAAAAGCCGGAAGAGACGAGAGAGACAAAGGTAGACAAGAGAATAGATACAACGGAGAGAGTGAGAAAATTGAGATAAACGGCTAGAGTTTGAGAGAAAGAAAGAGATGCAGAAAGAAGAAAATGAAAAACGAATCTAGTAAAGGAAAAACAAGAAGCAGAAAGATTCCTGAATTGGGGGAAGCTTTTAATTGGTTTTGTCTAGTCTTTCTCGGTCAAACAAAATTGGGAAACTGTTTGGTGAATTTGTTTCTTTAATTAAGGATTGGTTTAGGAAGCTTTTGGCTGATAGGATTGACTTTTGGGTAATTAGATTGTAGGGCCCAGTTGAAGAAAGTAAAATTAGAGTAGTTTACAGGGTGAAGGCATTAAATTGAATTGCAGGAGTTGGTTTTTCTTCTTACTTAGCATTTTATTATTATTATTTTTCTTTATTTTATTTTACTTAATGGTAACTTATTTATTTATCATTTGAATTCAATTTAGTTTTGATTTAATCTTATCTAGTAGTTAAATTAGTACACTAATTTAGGCAGTTCATTATGTCAGTCTGGTTGCCGGCCATTTGATCATAAAAAATGCAAATATATGTTTTGATCAGCATTACTAATTTAGTGTTTGTGTCTCTGAAGACCGAATTGAAAGATTCCTCGATTTGTGTAATATAGTGAACGACTTTAGGAGTCTGTGGGTGTGGTGTCACGTGTTCTGTACAGTGATTAATGTGATTGCAGCTTCTCTGATTTTGTTCTATATGTTTCATTCATTTTAATTAATCATTTCTCTACTTGGTTTAACGTTATAAATTGGTTTAGCTTTTAATTTGCTTAATGATTTTAATGTTATTTCATGTCTGTTTAGTGCTTATTTAATTAATGTGTTTTGTGTAATTTTAAGTTTTTAGGTATTACGATTATGATTTTACTAATTTTAATATAGGCATTTGTCTTTTTAGCCCCCTAAGTTGCTGGAATTTTTGTTTTTGTCCCCACAGTGGCTGAAATTTTTATTTTTAGTCCCCCCAAACTTGTCATAGATTTATGTTTTTACGTCAAAAGTTGTTAGAATTTTTGTTATTATTATTATTATTATTATTTTGATGCTTTATTATCTAAGATAGTGGAACCTTTAATGCATGTGTTCATTTTGTTAGCATACAATATAGTACCGGGTCTTCCAAGAGGTATCCCTACTTTTCGTTAATTTTCTTTATGTGCTCCAATGTGCTCTAATGTGATATTTTATGCAATTTTTATGTATTTCTTATTTTATGCACCTTTTTCATATTTATTTATTTATTTTGTGTTATTTAATTTTAAATTTTATTATTTTTGACAAAAAATGTAATATTCTTGTATTTAGCTAGTCATGTAATAGTTAGATTATTCTTCTCATATTTTTAGCAAATATTTGTGTAATTAGATAGAAAATGTAATAGATAGGGCATTTTAAATTCCCCCTTAAATTGTAAATCAAGCCCCCGGTGTAATAGTTAGGATTTATTTGCTTTTGCGTGTTTATGTGTTTATTTCTTTTACCGCTTTCTTAGGATTTTTGCATCTAGAATATTATGCTTATGTGTTATGTGCTCCTATGTGATCTTATATGCTTTTTATATGTTTAATTTGCTTTTAATTCATGCTTTAATGTTTAATTCATGATTTATGGTATTCCAGTCACCACACTTAGTCCAACGCTAGTTGTGGTTTCATTCTTTCCTCGCTAGTCCAACGCTAGTGGGATTTTTAGAACGGGCTAGTCCAACGCTAGACCCTTAGGACATTTTAGTGTTAGGTAGCATTCGTGTGCATTTCATACTCATTCACACACTATGTTTAGTATTCTTTCATTTTTGCATGATTTATTATATATATATTATTATTATTACCTTATATCTATTATCTATTATTTTGACACAATTTTTAAAATGCATGACATCTAGGTAGCATCTCACTTAGAATTAGGACATTTGTGTGATTCGACTAGAAATAGTCGTCTACTCACGTGGGAATAAGCGGTGGCGTACATGCCGTTCCCCCCTCCGTGAGTAGAAACATTTCAGTCACGAGATTATTAGTCTCCCGTACCTGTCATGTTGCATATCCACTTTCTTCTATCACTTAATATATATATTATTTATTTTCTTTTCCTTTTTGCATTTCACATTTTGCATTAAAACTCTGTGACTCCCCTCGAGGTCTCGACTTCGGATTTCGCAATTAATGCGATAATTCCGACCAAGCCTCGACGGAACATTTCGACCCTCCTGATATTCACATTTAGACTTAGGATTTGCATTCATTTAGATACATCCAAAACGCGATAGAACTTAGGGTTAATTTAGGAAATTTTGATTAAACCTCGCAACTAGCCTCGGCTAGGTAGAAATGGTGCCTTAGGCGTGAGCCTTTGCCTTCCCTTTCTTCAAATGTGACTCCCGGACCTTTTTCTCTTCGTTTTTCAGTAGACCGGAGTCGAAAAAGGGTTTTAAAATATTTTTCTAAAATTTTTATTTTTATTTTTTTGTTAAACAATTTTTCGGGTGACTTGGTACACCCCAACTCAGTACCAAGTGGCAACTCCATTTTTTTAAAATAAAACCCTTTTTCAAATTATTTGGCCAAATCTGTCGCACTTTTAGTCCCGGCTTTATTTTCTTTTAAAAATACCATTTTTCTTAAAATACACTTTTCTACTAAATTTGATATTTCTCACACACGTACGGTTTTTCTAAAAAACCTTTATTTTCGAAAGGGTTACCGAGACCGGACAGTTTTTTCGGATGCGACAGTCAACGGACTCCACTAGCACCTCTTTCGAAAAGCACGATGGTTCTCCAAGCTTGACTTGCGATCAGGGTACTATCAAGTCAGGATTGTCGAAGGGGACGTGCTGAAGACAATGTGTTCTAACGAGGTACGGTTCCTTTGAGTTCTTAGTAATGCCGTTCAGCTTAACAAATACTCCAGCTACCTTTTGTACACTCATGAACAAAGTATTCCAAACCCTTCTTGGATCACTTTGTCATAGTGTACTTAGATGATATAGTAGTATATAGTAAAACGTTAAGGGAGCATGTGGAGCACCTTTGACAAGTGTTTAGAATGCTTTGAGAAAATGAACTATACCTGAAAAAGAAGAAGTGCGCCTTCGCATAACAAGAAGTCACATTCTTGGAGCATATCATAGGAAACGGAAAGCTATGAATGTGCGAAGCCAAGGTACGTGCAATACAAGAATGGGAACTGCCGAGGAAGGTCCTCGAATTAAGGTCCTTCCTTGGATTGGTTAATTATTACCAAAGATTCATCCGTAGTTATTCATCCATAGCGGCATCCTTGACCGATCTCCTTAAGAAGAATAGATCGTGGGAATGAGACGAAAAATGTCAAGTGGCGTTCGAGGCATTAAAGTGTGCGGTAATGGAGGAACTGGTATTGATACTACCAGATCACTCTAAGAGTTTATAGGTGCATATCGACGCTTCCGACTTCGCCATTGGAGGTGTTTTGATGCAATAAGGACATCCAGTCGCCTATGAGAGCCGAAAGCTCAATGACACAGAACGGTGGTATACGGTCCAAGAGAAAGAAAGTGACTGCCGTTGTACATTGCTTGCGGACTTGGAGGCATTACTTGTTAGGGTCCAAGTTCATAGTAAAACAGACAACGTGGCCACCAGTTATTTTCAAGAACAACAAAAGCTCTCTCCAAAGCAAGCCAGGTGGCAGGACTTCTTAGCCGAGTTTGATTACAAGATAGAGTATAAGCCGGGCAAGGCCAATTTAGTTGCGGACGCACTAAGTCAGATGGCCAAGTTAGCCAGCATTACACAACCCAACTTCCCCATTGTGGAACGTCTCAAGAAAGGCATGGAGAAAGACCCTCAAGCCAAAAGTCTAGTCGAATTAATTAAGCAAGGCAAGACCCAATGGTTTTGGCTTGAGAAGGGACGAATCCGAACCAATGGAGGGAGACTTTATGTACCAAAATGGGATGGCCCTTAGAAAAGAAATCATAAAGGAGTGTCACGATTCCTTATGGGCTGGTCATCAAGGGACACATTGCACACTAGCCTTAGTAGAACAAGCTTATTATTGGCCAAGTATGCATGACGATGCGGAGCTATACGTGAAGACTTGTCTTGTGTGCCAACAAGACAAGGTGGAACAAAGCTGTCCCGTCAGTTTACTAGAGCCCTTACCAATTCCCAAAAGGCCTTGGAAAGTGTCTCAATGGACTTCATCGTAGGACTACCAACGGTGGATGGATGCCAGCAATATAATGGGTAGTCGTTGATCGATTTCTAAGTATGGGGTATTTATACTAGTGCCAAAGAAGTATAGTGCAGAGGATGCCGCAAACTATTCTTCAAGCACGTGGTCAAGTATTGGGGCATACTGAAAATGATCGTTAATGACCGAGACACACGGTTCACTGGGAAGTTTGGACAGAGCTATTCAAAAATTTGGACTCAGAACTTAATTTCTCAACAAGCTTTCATTCGCAAACGGACGAGCAAACTAAGCGGGTGAATGCAACTTGAAATGTATCTATAGCACTTTGTAAGTGCCAACCAACGAGATTGTGTAAAGCTGCTAGATATCGCCCAATTCTTGCATAACTTACAACGGAGCGAGTCCACGAGAGCTAGTCCATTCGAGCTTGCAATGGGGCAACAACCATTGGCTCCCCATACAATAGTGACCTTTTATACAGAAAAAAGTCCAGGAGCTTTCATATTCGCTAAGGGATGGCAGGAAAAGGCCAAACTATCTAAGGCGTACTTAGCCAAGGTAGCCAAAGAATGAAGAAATGGGCCGACAAGAAATGGAGGCACATGGAGTACAAGGAAGGAGGTCTAGTCATGGTGAAACTCCTCTCGCACACCATTCGCAACTATGGTAACACGCACAAGGGTCTACTTCGAAAATATGAAGGGCCATTTCTTATAGAAAAGAGGATAGGGAAATTGGCATTGCATATCAGGTCAAGTTGCCGGCACATCTCGAGGTTCATCCTGTCTTCCACGTAAGTTTCTTAAAGTCGTACCATGCAGACAAGGAAGACCCCGCTTGAGGTGAATCCAAGAGAGCTCCAATCGCGGTCACCCCCACTCATGATCGCGATGTTGAAGAAATAATAGCGCACCGAGTCATTCTGAGGCACGGGACATATCCAAGTTATGTTAAGTACTTGGCGCGATGGAAGGGATTGCCTGAAGCCTAGGCAATGTGGGAATGCGACTTAATGTTATGGCAACATGAAGGCAAGATTTGGGCATACAGGGATGAAGCGATGAGGACATCGCCCAGATAGAGAGGGAAGGATGTCACAAGATGCAATTTTAATCCCCCAATTTTACCTTAGAGGTTTGGCAAAACGTTCTAGAGACGTGTAGAAAGTCCTTGATCTTTCTAACTAAAGGAGCACTCTAGAACCATCTAGCTTAGCCCAAGAAAGACTAAGTAGATTGTAGGCAATTCTAGAGTCTTCCATTAGCTTGTAAATAGGCTAGAATTGTATAGAATTCTCTAGAGGGGCAATGTACAC
>JAMWEH010000406.1:0-29937 GCA_024721245.1 Mitragyna speciosa | reverse complement strand
ACCTGTCCATTCTGAATTTCATATTATGAAAATATTCATCAAAGGAAGAAATAAACATATACAAATAATTCTTCTTAAAATAATAAGAAAGGTTAGGAACCACTTACTCGTAAAATCCAATACCATACGAACTAACTCAAATAATCTTGATCCGAGAAATAATCACCACCTATTGACCAATAAAAGATAATATAATTCACTTAATAACTAAATTACTAAAATATTAAAAAATCTTAAAACTATGATACAAAAAAAAATTCCTAAGCTCCCAATTTAATAGTACAACTTACTGTGACTCCAAAATGATAGAGTTTAAAATACCCAAATAATCGAAAATTTCTAAAACAATACAACACCTTGCAATTCCATGGCCCACAATTAATTTATAGTAAAACTATCCCCCATGAACGACAAAACAAAGTAATCCCAGGTTCTAATTTGCTATGCTATTAGTTTTATAATATCCTTTCTTCTTCACCTTTGGTCCACCAACATGCTGTCAACTGACGAAGTCAATGCTTGCCAATGGCTTTTGGTCCACCAATTTCCAATAACTTTGGGAAGCCAAAAACTTCCTACTGTATCTAATGCAGAGCCGTCTTTGATAACCTAAGCTTATACATTTTTTTTTTTTTTCGTTTTAGCAAACCAAGGGCCAAGCTTTATTATCCCCAAAAGAATCCATTGCAGTAAAATAACTATTTCAATTAGGCCGACGCCTTATCAATTCTGTTTGCACAGCCAAAGACGATAGCCATCTATTCAATACCACACAGATTTGTTTTACTCCAGTTCTTTCAAATCTAAGCCATTAAACAGTCACTCCTGTTCGGTGCATATCAAATCCTTTGTAATTCATAGTCGCGACATCATCAACTTTTTTTTTTTTTCCAGAAAACATCAACCCAGATTTTTACCCATATCAATTTACAATAACTTCCAATTGAAATTCTAAACTTGAATATAATAATCAACCCCTTAAAATTGCAGAAACAATTCTTAAATTCCAATTACCCTACAAACCAATTCTAACTAAACTAATTGTGAAAACTCGGAAACAAGGGTTACACTCACCTTGACTATTGTAAGGATCGTGAGAAAAGTCTTCAATCTCTGGATCAGCGAAATCTTAGATTTCTCCCTTGATCTTGACCTTGAAGAATTATAGAATGTCAGTTTGGAGAAGACAACCAAGTAAACGTCGTTTTCTTCTAAAAAAATAGAAACTGACTCTTTTTTTTTTATTTGCTACTTTTACTGCCATAATAATAATAATTATAACTACCGTTATTATTATAAATAATACAATTATTGCATTACTATAATTATTATTAGAGCCCCTCCAACTCTCTAAAACTTCACAAAGATCCAAAAATAATATTTTCATAATTTTCAATTAAACCCATAACTAGGCATGGGTATTTCAGCAATAGCAAAGATGAATCAGCTTGGGTGACTGGTATGGGCTTAAGATGACGAGCCTTAGTTCTTTTTGCCTATTCCACATGCATCAGAAACTAGATGGAGTTAAAAATTTTGAGGTGTTTGTTGTTTACCTCTGTAGAAATAGTGGTAGATGCAACTGGGGCTAGTTAAGTGAGGAAATTCTTCTTTGGAAATACAAGAGTAAATAGACTCTGTGAAATATTTTGAGTCGAGTTTAGAATTTCAGAAGATGAGATATCATTGTTTTTCTGCAAAGAAGAAGTGGCTTACATGACTGACATGGTCTAAATGATGAATCTTGGTTTTTTTTCTTTTTTGTTTTTAACGGATAACAGCAATATATTATCACGAAACTGAAAGTACATCGTACAAGCAAAAGCAAACTATTCATAACACAACATACTCTATAGTACTCGATAGTCACGATTCATAATTACTTTATCACTACAGTCTTATGTAATAAAGATGCAAGAGCCATTCTTACACTTGATCCTTCCTGATCCTGCTTCAGTATCTAGGATAGAAAGGTGGGATGGGCGAAGAAGACTTGTTCCTGGAAAATGCCAAGCTACAAGCATGTTTAACTAGCAAGTCAATGGCTAGGTTATCTTCATGGTGAACAAACTGATCCTAGAACTTCTGGAAAGAGTGGAAGTAACTTTGGCATTCCTGAACTATGCTACTCGGTCTGCGTTCCACTGCATAAATAATGAAACATTAATTATGAATCAGTTTCCAGTATCAAATTTTTGGAATCCATATTTTAAAGCAATAATTAGTCCTTCACGAATTGCCATCAGTCTGCTACATTATTGGTGCCTACTCCGTAATTTTTGCTAGAAAGCTGCCAATAATTTCCCTGTTACATCTCGAAATAATCCTGCAATGCCCATATATCCATTGACTGCACCATCTGCGTTTAGTTTCACCCATCCTGTTGGGGGCGGTTCCATCTGATTACCAACTGTTTTTTTTTTCCTCCGGTAAGAATCTTTCGGCTTTTTGAAAGTCTTAATATTCTGAACAGCAGATGTTTCAGCTTGGAGTTTAATGCGTTCCCATGATTGACCTTGATGGTACGAAGTGCAACATATTCTGATGGTAATGCAATTTCTGAGATGTACGGTGATTACCTTTCTAGAATTACTCTAGCTGAGAGGGGTGAATGTTTCTTAGCAAAGGCAAAAATGTGTAGACACTAGTGAAATATTTTGAGAAGGATTTAAAGTTTCAATTGTCTTAGACAATTAATAATAAAATGCAATCACATATTTACTCAAATTATATGAGTAGTTTAAATTTAGTCACGTACACCATGTCCTGAGATAAACCTCGGTCTTTTTTAATGGATTGCCCCAAAAAAAAAAAAAAAAGAAGAAGAGAAAAGCACACTCGTGATTTTATTTTTTAACACTCTCATGTGGAAAAAAAAAAACAAAAAAGAGTAGAGAAGTAATGTGTGTGTGTGTGTATATATGTATGTATGTGTGTGTGTATATATACACACACACACACACACACACACATATATATATACATATGCGTGTATACACACACACATACACACACTATACAATGAATCTAGACTAAACTATACAATGAATTTAAACTAAACTATACATTGAATCTAGACACTAATAAATCATTGTAAGTTGTAACTTAACCTAAAGAAAGATCGGCCAAATTAAGAATATCATATCATCAATCAATCAAAGTTGGGTCACCAATTTCAGAGGAAGAGAGAAGACATCATTAGTTTGAGAGGAAGAGGGAAGAAAGGAGAGAAAATGGCTGGTACACTTTGTTTTTGTGTTTGGTTTAGACTTCAGCGAGACAAGCATTGATTTGCAAAGCAACAATAAGCACTTGGGGTGGTATTTTACTGGGATTCTTGTAAGAAGCCTGGGCTTTCAATGTGAGTTTTGGATATAGCCTATGTTTTTCAACCCAAGTTTTGGGAGGACTTTTTGGTCTACAGCCTCTTTCATTTAATCTTGGGGACTAATCAACAACTGTGTTGGACATCAGCCAACCAACTTTCATGTCGTTACCTAGACTCTCCTCTTCCTTCTTTATTCACCTAAATTGTCACGTCCCGTGCCCGAGACGTGGCACCTGCCATGTCCTAGGCTAAGTTAGGATACAAGGCTAAATCAAAACAATCATCATCTAATCACAAAATAAGTCTCAAAGAATACTAAGATGCCCAAAGGAATCCATTTCATTCATCTACAAAAGATATACAATATCCATTACAATATCTTTTCCCCAATAACAAAAATAGTTGGGAAAAAAAAACATGTATAACCTAATCCATACAAAAATATGGCTATACATCAAGCTATAAAAAATAATCTCCTATATGTCTACCCTAACTGAGACTATGAGGCCCAAAAATCACTCCAGTCACCTTCAACAAATTCTTCACCTGCGGGGTTAAAAGAAAGGGGTGAGTGATGTAGTCACCCAATAAGTAGCAAAAGTTCTCTTTGGGGCTTAGTTTGTATTTTATACGTAAGTATATTTCCAAATCAAAATCAAAGTCATAATCATCATAACATGTGGTCAATTCATAACTATACAAACTCAAAGCATCACATTATGCCATTCAAAGAAAAAGAGAGCTCAAGTAGTTAGTGGACACATGACCCTGGAATTCCAGTTGTTAACTATAACCCGGTTAACGCGGTTCAAAACCAACTACCACCCGGTTGGTGCGGTTCAAGACTAACTATAACCCGGTTAGTACGGTCCAAAATAACTTGCTACCATTACCAATTTAAGGAGCTAGTCCCGTCATATAACCATTTCACATACAAGAGCTCAATCATATATTCATTCAAAGCAATTTATTAGACCACATAAACTTATTTCATAGAAAACCAAAGTAACCAAACGTAAGCCCATTTATATAAAGAAAATATCATCCAAATCATTTATCATCATCAAAATGCATGTTCAAAGCAAAGAGAATCAAATGCTACTTACCTCACTCCAAAGACTAATTTAGGTAGTCCGAGTAAGGATAAGATCCTTCGTCGCTTATAATACACAATAAACACCCAAATTATACTCTAATTCTATCAAAGAGATATAGCCAAACTCAAATTCTATTAAAAAAGACAATAGAACAACTTCCCGAGAAAACAAAACGATCCGCACCCGTGAGTCGAGGCGCGTCCACCCGCGACTCATAACAGAAAGCGAGTCGCGGGTGAACAGTGCAGAGCCGCGGCCGCGGCTGGGCCTATGGCTCGTACCTGCGGCTTGATCTGCGGCGCGGATCGTGCCGCGGATTAGCCCAGAGACTTGGCTTGATCATCCGCGGTTCCATCAGCGTCGCGGATGGGGCCGCGGATGGCCCCAGAAACGAACTAAAACGACTTGCAACTGCTCAAAAACACCTCCAACACTATTCATCATCTTCTAACTCTACCCAAATAGCAAGACAACCTCAAAATGACATAATAAGGTAGGAAAACACTATCTTAATATCATACGTAACACATTTCATGAATCATCCTCAAAATCACACAAGATCTCTACAAGTCTTATACCCAATTTTCTCAAATCCCTAACTCACCCACCTCACCCATCCATCATAACTCACAAACAAATACACTACCACAACCAAATATCAAATTAATGGACAAAATTGGTCTAATGGCATTAACCAATCCATAGCTTCAACTAGTCAATATACCACCACATCACATGACAAAAACTAAGAAAAGAAATTTAACTTGAGAAATAGAATTACCTTGGTGGAAGGAATCAAAGGGATTTTTGCTTGCTTCCTTTGGGGAATGGTGGCCTTCAATGTTCTCTTCAAATGGGAAGGAAAGAAAATCTTTAGAAATGTGAGAAAAAGGCTTGGGAGAGAAAGAAGAAGAAGTAGGAAGGAAAACCTAAGTTTTGGGGATAAAATCCAAATCATAGAAATTGCTAGCCAGTCCTTCAACTTTCTAAATTTTACACAATCTCACAATTTGGCCATTGACCAAAAGGTCCATGGTATTATATAAATGGCTTATAGTCTGGTCTCCTTTCTATCGCTCTGGTGTAAGGTTGTAAACGAATCAAGCTGTTCGCAAACATTACTCGACTCAGTTTGTGAAAGCTTGAGTTCAGCTCGTTCGTTAAGCTAAACGAGCCGAGCTCGAACACAAATTTTGGCTGGTTTATTAAACGAGAACAAGAGCTCGAGCTAGCTCGTTTAATAAACGAACAAGAGTTCGAGCATTAAATACTCAACTCAGCTCGGCTTGAATAATACTTTTACATTTATTTGAACCGAGATATTCGCGAACAAAGCTCGACTCGACTCGTGAAAGCTTGAGCTCGACTCGTTCGTATTGCTAAAAGAGTCGAGTTCGAACACAAATTTTAACTCGTTTAATAAACGAGTTCGGCTCAATTCGACTCTTTTATAAAATGAGCACGAGCTCGAACCGACAATAGTTGGCTCGGCTTGGCTCAACTTGTTTACATCTCTACTCCGGTAGAGAACCCTTTTACATTTGGAGTTGTGAGCATGTATCAACAAATTGCACCATGTTACAAAATTCCAATCCAAAAAAATGTAATAATATCATTACATTCGTTTTGAATTGAATGTGTACATATATGTGTGATATCCACCAAGGTATTGTCTAGTGGCAAAAGTAATTTAAGATTTCAATTTTGTAATTAAAAATTCTTATTGCGAGTTTGGCCAATTCATGCTGAATTTAGCAAGGAAGGATGAATTGAAAAGGTTATTTTTTTCCTTATCTCCTCAGTTGTTAAAAAAGTAATCTTTACTCATTATAATAGTGTAGGTTTAATAAAAAAAAAAAAAACAGAAAGTATCCTTTCCTTATCTCCTCAGTTGCTAAAAAGAACCATGCATTATATAGGCTATAAACAGATGGACATCTTTACCCATTATAATTGTGTCGATTTTATAAAAGACCAAAAAAACAGAAGGGCATCTTGTATAAAAGATTTTGGGACAGTGGTTATTATTATAAATTTCGGTAAAGCCTACCACTTTTCTTCCAAAACTTTCTTCTTTTTTTTTTTTTTCGGTGATAACTTTTATTCAACACATTATTTTTTAAGGTTTTGTACTTCACATAACAGTAACTGTGCTATCCTACATTGGTTGTCATCATTATTATCCTCTGATTATTTTACCGCCCCCTTTGAAGTTTTCTGCGTATGACTTCCAACTCCCATCAGCCCACGAGTGCAGACATATACTTCTGCAAGATTTTCTTTGGTTTTTGTCTCCCTTCTTGTCTCCAGAAGAACCTCCCTTGTCCCAAATCCACCGTTTAGCTCTGAGACTCAGATGGCTTCTCAGAACAGGTACTAATCTTTATTTTATTCATTTTTACCAGATTTTTTCATTTTCTTTGTTGAATTTATTTTCTTGAGATTGATTTAAGTTATACTCAAATTAGATGGAAAGAATTTATGTGGGATTTCATGACTTATCTACTTGTTTGTGTCTCTATGAGCTGATGTGTGAGCATATATGTTAGAATCTGCATTTATATTGGTTTTGCCACCCAATTTTGAGGACATCCTTGAGGATTTAATTTTCGTGGTGTACTAACATTTTCAAAGTTTCAATTTTTGTTTGCTAAATCTTCATTTTAGAGCTTGCTTGAGAAAGCCATATTTTGATCTATTTAAAAGTCTTGTCCTATTGCAGATTTGTCTGCAATAGTCTTGAAGATTTAATATTTAGGCGTGAATATATCTATGAAGATTCAAAATTTATTGCAGAGTCATCATGCTTTTATGGTTAGGCTTGTTATTTTACCTTCCAATATTGTGGAAATTTCTGTGAGGTGGTGTCTTTCGAGATATAATTCTCATCACCATTATTCCAACCTGCACTTCCTTTTCAAGGTTTTTGTTCTTTTCTCTCTGGTTAATATGGCACAGTTTTTGTGTATATAAAGTTTGACAGGTGTTTAAATTGCAATAGTTTGACGTATTGTTAATTTGTGTTTTCTTTTTTCCTGATAGTTTAGTACTATTTTCCTTGTTCACTCTCTTAATTCAGAAATGCGTGTTCTATTGATAACTATTCTGGTTGGATCTGCATTAACAGTATCTTTTGGGAGTTTTCATGAGATAAATGACAGCCTTAAGTTCTCTCTCTCTCTCTCTCACATTAGTATGGATAATTTTACATGGCATTGTGATTAATGAAAAGAATGACTATATTGTTTCAACCTTAGGATAGTGCTATCGGGTGCTTTGGTGCTGATAGGTTATAGGATGATCTTTTGGTGCTCCTTTTTGTTAATTTTATCTGTTCACCAGCTTAAGCATGACTTATATGAAAAATATCTGCACTCTATTCAGGTGATAGGGTGGCATCAGCTATATCTGTTTTGTATTCAAAATTTGATGGTCTTTTCTAGGAATCTAAAATGTATCTAGAGGTTGGTAAACTTGTTTATCACTAAACTTCAGAGCTTCTTACACATCTTGGGATCATCTTAGAGAAAATAATGGTTCTAGACGGTTGGATCCTGAACAAATTGTTCTCGATGTGCCCCCACTTAATTGCGTGCCTGCTCGTCGAGATATGAATGCTACTTCAACTGCCACAATTGATGTTTCTTCATCACCAATAGAAGTCAATCCTGGCCCTCCCTTTGGAGAACTGCCTGCTATGGTGTTTCTTACTTCTCGTCCAACCAATGAAGAATGGAATAATATCATAACTGCCGCCAAAGGTGGAGTTGCATTAACTGGCAGTGCTGCAATGGTAAAAGTTGGACCAGCTATAGGATCTGTAGACATTGGTGAATCTGAGGATGAATATTTATTTCGTGTCTCACTACCTGGAGTTGTTAGAGACAAAAGTAAGTTGCATTGATTCAGTTAACTTCATTCATCACATGCTCATTGTATAGTCTTGTATGATATTTTATTATAAAATCTCAACCCCTGAAAATTTGATTTCCTACTCAGAAAATCTAAAACTGAAATTTCATTGAAGTTTTTGATTTAGACCAAATTCCTGGAACTTCATGTTGCATGTCCCTTGATGTCACTTACTCAGTTTTTGCATTATGGAGGGGCCAAACTTGTTTTACTCTTACTAGAGAGATATTCTATAGCATATGCAAGTGACTGTTTTTCTTTTGATAGCAATTTTCAGTGGAGATCACATTATTATTTAATTTATTGGATTATCCAAACATTTAATAGCCATTCATGTTGATTAAACTGTCATTATTCGCTTTACTTTGTCTCTCTTGGTGCTTTGTCTCTTTAGCTTATGCTGGCAGCTTCACACTATTATTTCTGAATACACCTAGTTGACTAAAGCACTTGAATGGCTAATGACAACATGTCCTGGATGTCTGATTGGTACCATGTTCTGATTTTAGAATTGCATACTTGTAAATTTGTTATAAAGGACAAGATTGTGGTGACATTAAAAGAATGGTAATAATTCAATCTTGATAATCTGGACAAGCTAAGAGGATTTTTCGTTTTTAAGTGTATGGAATTTACATGGATTGTCTTTTGGTAACATGTTTGACTAATTTAGAGTCTAGTTTTGTGCTTGCTGCTGGAAATGTATATATTTTTATCCCTGTGATAACAGATGATTTCACATGTGATGTTCAACCTGACGGGGAAATAACAATAAAGGGAGTGACATCAACTGGACAAAAAAAGGTCCGCAAGAACTCCATGGATTTTGAGATGCAAACACAAAATCTGTGTCCACCTGGGGAATTTTCCATCTCATTCCACCTACCCGGGCCAATTGATGATGAGAAACCAATTAAAGGTGTCTTTGGATCCGATGGCATTTTTGAAGCAATTGTTAAGAAAAGGCTACCAGCAGGTCGAAGAGTGAGATGAATCTGTCTATTCTCAAATCATGGTCCGCATACTTGATTAGTTGAAGCATCAGGTTTGGTTACTTTATTATGTTCTAATGTTGTAAATTTCTTTCACTCTTGAACTAGGTTTTAGTTAATGGTATAATTAATCTTCAGTTGTGGATTGGGGTCCTAATGCTTCATCTTGGCATTCTGTGTGCCGTTGCTGATTTTGATTAAGGGGCCTCAATGTCGACTATTTTTCGTTCTCCTTTTAAATTTTTTTATGGCAAAAATTTGTAGCATTTGGTCTGCAACAATTTCATTCTTTATATTAAAGCTTTTGGGTTTTGTCATCAACTTTTCCTTTAGGCCATGCTAATTAGGGAATTTAACTCTCTTTCCTGATACACCAGTTTTTAGTCTGCATCTTGACAATTTTGTTTCTGTTCTGCAGACAGTGGGAGCACAAGAAACCTATTTGGCTTATGGATGACCAAAATGGTTATATACAAGTGATCAAAGTTGGAAGGGGCAATTGATTATTGAATCTCACAACTATTTTATTATTTATATTAGACAGTGAGAGCCTTGCTGAGCTTCTTAAAGTCTTTGTATTTCTTATAGGCTGAACTAGACAGTATGAGCCTTGCCGAGCTGCTTAAAATCTTATTACCTGTTGTATTTTAATGTCTGGCATGCGTACATTGTTCTTGAGACTTTTGACTCTTGTATTTTAGTCTGGCATGTGTACAACGTTCTTGAGATTTTTTCAGTAAGCTAGACCTATTTACACAATCACTGTTATCGCTTGCTCCATCATACCTTCAACCATTTACATTTTTCAAATTTCATGATTAGGAATGCATTGGAAAGGAAAATATAACACAATGTAGAAAAAAGAACCTGGGAGAGAGAGAAGAGAAGAAAGAAAAGCAGGCGCAAGAGGCTAGGATTCATTCTATTTCAAATTAAGTCACGTACATAAATTGTTTTAACTACACATTTGCTTGAGATTGTGTCATGTACATAAAATGCTTTTAACTACACGGAGAATCTCAGTAGGAATTCATCACCCCTTAATTGGAGGCAACATTAGAAGCAAGGCAATATCATTACTTGATTGCTTACCACTTGGTAACGAAAATGAAACATCATTTGGAACAAGTGTTTAAACAAAACCTTCAAAAGTAATTATTTCCTTATAACAACATGAAAAAAACCAAAGAAGAAAACAAAATATATTGGAGAAAAGATCCATGCAAAATTTAGACAGTGAATAAATTTTCTTATATCAAATATTTGACTGCAACTTAAAAAAATTTCAAACTGTCACATCTAAAACCTCTAGGCTATATATACCTTCTCTCCTCAGAAAACTCTTCCTTTTCTCTTCCCTTTCAGCAGTTTCATGCCCCCAAAACTCTTGGCCCATTTTTGAACACCTTCTTTCTTCAAACTCACCCCAACTAAAAAAGCACAGCAACAAAACCCTAAAGCCCAATCCTTCACCCCACTCCTCCACCCATCCACAGAAAGCCCAAACAACACCAAACCCAAAGACCCCAACAAAACATCAGAATCCAATTCCTTCCCCAAAATGAACCAAAACCCAAGACCCAAAATTACCAAAATACCCAAGAATTCCAACATTCTTTTCTTCCTCCTCCTTCCCCACCCATCGAAGCCTCCCCATCCGGACCCTTTCCAGAACCCAAACCCGCTCCCATTCCCGCCTCCAATGCCAAATTCTTTGATTAACAGATCCAATGGCTCTGGTAAAATCTTGAGCTTTGAAGCAATCTGATAGGCTGATTGAAGCACGAGCTTTCTTGATCTTGGAGACCCAAATTGCCTTCTCTTGTTTCTTGCACAAATAATTGAATTCTGGATCTGGGTTTCCTGAGAAAATGAGACTAATATGTGTTTCTTGAGCCAAAAATGACTACAGGGACTAAAAATTAAAAAGGGGTTTTTTAGGCAGAGGCTTCGGGGATGAAAATTTTCCATAATTTCAGTAGAATTGGAAGCTAAAAGATGGTTTTTAGATGAAAGATTAAGGATTAAAGTAAAGGGTTTTGGTCATTTGATTCATTCGAAGCAGAAGACTAGTGAGAAGAGAGCCAAAAAAGGAATGGACCGTTGCAGGGAGTTGTGAGGGGTGTGGATTTTGAAAATATTTAATTTCTTTTTGCTATTTTATGCGGCATAGCAAAATCGGAAAAGAGGGTTTTGGAAAATGGAATGGATCTCATTTAAAGTTGGACCAGAAAATTTGAACGAGCGATATCTGTTGGCTTATAGGCTACTATTGGGAAATATTGGAAAATACTTACATGAATTGCCTGTATACATGTGGTTCAAAATCAGATACTTAATCGTTTAGTTGGGTCACAAGTGGGCCAAAAGAGAAGTGATTAATTTTAGACCACAAAATTTACAATTTCACTCGTAAACTCGATTCATATAAATATTTTTTGCTACTATTACTTATTTAGTGAGCCGCGTCTAAAGAAAAATTAGAAAGCTTGTGTCGCACTTGTTGTCTAATTCTTTTTTATTTCACATACATAGTTATTAGAAAAAAATTATGATTATATTTTGCTAAAAGAATTTCAAAAAATTGTCATCTACACGGAATGTTTTGACCCCATTGCATATGAATTTTCAAAATTTTCTTCAAACTTATATTAACGAAATTTGTCATGATATTAGATTTCCAGCTTAATAAGTCATATAGAAAAAAAAAATTGAATTATTACTGATCTTATGGTCCGCAAATGCCCAGTAGAATGGAGGTTTCAGCATGTGAAAGTTAAATCATCTTTTTCTTTTAGCGTTATTTCCATTATGGATTTCATTAAAGATAATTGAAAATTTTATTTATTTATTTTTTGAAAATATAATTGAATATTTTCAACTTGAGAACGTGTTGCACCAATGTCAGTACTAAGGGGGCGCTTGGTTCGCAGATCGGAATCGGAATCGGAATTGGAATCATTCACTTTGGAATTGGAATGAAGTTTTTCATTCCAATATCCTTGCCTGGTTGGATGTCGGAATCGGAATCGGAATCATTCACTTTTGAAGATTTTATGATCCTAAATCATCTAATTTTATTAATTAACAAATAAATGATGATGTTTATTAATAATTATCACAACAAAACAAATAAGAAATCAAAAAGAAGTCAAAGTTGCAAAATTTTTAGAAATGATTCCGATTCCCCCCAATTTAGTCGGGAATGGAGGATTCCCAAATTTTCAGAAATGATTCCGATTCCCCGATTCCCATTCCCTCCAACCAAGCAGGCTATAAGGGATTCATTCCGATTCCTGATTCCGATTCCCATATACCAAGCAGCCCCTAAGTAAATCATATACATGGACATATATAGGTATATAGCACGAAGCTCTTTTAAAAAGGTTTGGCGCTATCTACAAAAATATATCTTTGACTACAAGCCTGTTGGTTATAAATAGTTGATTATGGTTCCTTTTAACCGAAAAAGATGTTTTGAATCGATCTCGATTGCTTTGTCTTTCAATAACCACTTTTTGTAATTAATTTTAAAAGGAATGAAGCAACCGATAGTAGGCCCACAATACAACCAGTGTGGCACAAAACACAAATTGGAGAACGAAAGTTTCAAATATTTGGAAATAAGTCAAGATTCCTCAATAATTTAGGAATTTTGTGGCAATTTATTCTAACTTTTTTACTTTTGATTTCGAACAATTTCTGTTGCCAAATGATTTAATTCTTGAAGTTGGATGAGATATTCTATAGACTAGTTTGTAGGTAGGTACATAAATTTTTTTTTGAAAAGAAATAGACAAAGAATGAATGAATTGAATAATTCAATATATCCGTATAATGGAAACACCTTCTGTTACAATTATAACATGTGAAAACATGAATTCTACCACAATGGAAAACATTACAAGAACTTAAAAAGAGATGAAAATTGAGCACATGCTGGCCCTAAGGTAATCAGATTATAATTTATGTGAAAAATTGAGTAAAAAAAATGGGAGTGAAAATTCTGTTATAAAGAGAAGAGGAGGAATCCAACTTATTATTTCGATTGATTTATTGTTTTATTGTTCTTTCGAGAAGTTCAGCACAAAATTTATTACTTCAAACAGACTGTATAACCTATTTCTTGGAATCTAATGCTTAAGCTTTCAGGTTTGTGTTTGGTTTATTTGTATTAATTATTAAAGGAATATGTTAATTTAACATTCTGTTTTCTGTTTTCTACAAGCATGAGAACCAATGATATATAGCCCATCATTTTTTAAAATTTTTTTTTTTGGCTCTTAAGGGCCAGTATGCAAGAATACCAGGTGTATAAAATAATGCAGAGTTGGGCAATCAAGAGGGTAGTTGTCTTTTGCAGTCTGCAGTCACTTCTGCCACATGCAAATGGATAATAAGAGGCAATATACAGATAGCTTCTGGCCATTCTCCATCATTTTCAGTCTACTCATATCCAGATACTGCCTCTATTCCACCATTAATCGTTGATATGGACCTCTAGACCAAATCCTACCTTAAGTTTAATTCTTCAATCATGCATCTAAATGATTAATATATTCACTTTAAGATGTTATGTTTTAATGTATGGCCACGAAAATTCAGCCACATTGATCATAGGATCTGGAATGTAAATGAAAAAGCAAATTGATGGGTGCCAAAAAGATAGCTCAACAATTCTAATTCAGTTTTTTTTTTTTATGATATACAATCACTGAATCAGAGTATGATAGTGACACGTTCATAAGAAACTCTTGGTCTATAAGGATTTCGTTTTGCTTTTTATTAAAAGAACAAGTCTAACAGGACATAAATTTAGGGGGAAAAAGACTAATTAGAGAAACTTTTCATCCCTGGTCCTGAAATGGCTTCTTCTCGTGTGAAAATTTTAAAGAGAGAAATCCTATTTTGTAAGAAAAGATTGGTTGAGATGCGCAATCGCTGTGTAATTTTTCCAGTGGAAGCAAGTATTGTTGCAGAATCTTTAGAAAGAAGAAACAAAAGCTGGTAATTATTCAGTTTCTTGAAACTGGTTGATCATCATTTGAGTATTTATTGATTGCTACGATCATGCAGGTTCATAAAGTCCAATGAAGTCAGTGATCTGGTAATACAAATTGGAGAAGAAAGCTTTCACTTGCATCAGGTGCTTTTTGAAACTTTAATGTTTCTTACTATTGGTGTCAAAGCCTTATGCTTTCTGTAATTTTACTAACTTACATGCTCTTTTGCCTCTGAGGTACATGTTCATCTCTTGGATAATCGAAAGCTATACCGTAATCAACTTTCGGATTTCTTATAATTTCTAAAATTCCTGATATAGTGAAATAGAATGCTAAGTATTCAAATATGTTGTGTTTCCTTTTTTTCAGCTTCCTATGGTCTCAAGAAGTAGATATATAAATAAACTAGTACTTCAGAGCAGTAGAGAAAGCAATCGTGCGTTCCAGATTGACAATCTTCCTGGTGGAGCTAAAGTATTTGAATTAGTGGTCAAATTCTCCTATGGTTGGAAGATCAGTTTTACAGCAGCCAACATTGCTCCTTTATATTGCGCTGCACACTTCTTGGAAATGACCGATGATCTTCGACAAGGAAATCTCATCTCTGAGACAGAGGCCTTTCTAGGTTATGTTATCCTGTCATCATGGAACGACACTTTTCGGATTTTGAAGAGTTGTGAATCCATATCTTCATGGGCAAGGGATTTACAAATTTTAAGACGGTGCTCTGATGCCATTGCTTGGAAGGTTTGCACAGAGAACAATCCCTGTGGTTTTGGAGATAATGAAGTGTTGATTAATGTTGGAAAGGACTTACCAAAGGATTGGTGGTTTGATGACATTTCATTACTTCATATGGATCAGTTTGTTGAAGTGATTGCAGCAATGAGGAGAAAAAAGATCAGACCTGAGCTGGTGGGATCATGTGTGTCTAATTGGACCAGAAAGTGGCTTTCTCATAACACGGATGCATATTGTAATATTAAACAGAAAAGTTTTGAAGTGCATCTGCACACAGTTACCACTGAATATCTGATAAGAATATTGCCTGTGGAGGAAAATTCAGTTTCGTGTAATTTTCTACTTCACCTATTAAAAATTAGTCATATTATGCAAATTAACTCTGAATTGCTCAGTCAACTTGAAAGAAGAATAGCCATCATGTTGGAGACTTGCAAGGCAACAGATCTTCTCATTAAGAACAGAACAACACTTTTCGATGTGCATATTGTGACAAAAGTGGTGGAAGCTTATGTTGCTTCAAGTAATCACTTGTCAAAAATTACTGTTGTTGGAAGATTGGTAGATGAGTATCTTATGCTAGTGGCAAGAGATGAAAATCTTCCTGCAAGAAGTTTCCAATTACTTGTAGATGCATTGCCAAAGAATGCTCGATGCTGCCATGACAACCTATACAGAGCTATAGATATGTACTTAAAGGTATGTAACTCTCTTTTATGTTAGAAAAAAAGAAAACAAAACAAAAGTTTTGTTGTTGTTCCCTACTGATTTCCAAATCAGTGCATGTAGAACTTCAAAAATTGAATGTCTTATAACGACTTCAGAAATGCATAGAATGATCATAGACCAAACAAAACTTTTCACCTTCAAGAAGTCTGCTTGGGGGAAATTCAAAAATTTATACCTACAGATTGGCAAAACCAAAGGATTATATATTTTTTCTTCAAATTCTATACAAGTCATAAATTGGCCACAACACTTTCATCCCTTGTGCATTTGTCACGAATGCAGTATACAATGTTATTTCAAGTTAAAATCTTGTCTTAAAACAACTGTACAGGCACATCCGGTGACAGAAGAAGAAAGAAGCAAGGTATGCAAAGTCATTGAATACAACAAACTATCACAAGAGGCACGTAGACATGCCTTGAAGAACGACCGATTGCCAGCGGACATCACAACCCAACTGTTACTTCTTGAACAGGTTGCCACGACAAGATCCTTTTCAGCTGTTGGATCAAATTACCAAAGAAGTAAGTCACAAGCAATATCAAGAGTGAGTAAGGCTTTGGGAAATGGAAACGAAATTGCAACCATGAGACGAGATGTCGAGAGTTTGAAGGTTCAGCTAGGGGAATTGCAGTCCTGCAGGTCAGCGCTTCAAAAGCAAATGAAGCCAGGCATCGTCTGAAAAAGCATTATTGTTTTTGTGGAATTTGTGCGCTTTCTTATTACTGTTTTATTATGATTACAAGGTCCAAGATATTTGATTGCATTTTGTGTATTCATCTGCTAATTCTATTTCAACAAATATCTACTTTTGTATTTGCACTTTTACATGTTCCACAATTGTTTTTAGTTTAATGTATTCTCCACACGAAATGGTAGAAAAATAAATATTGCAAGTTGTCATGTAAAATGTCTATGGCTCCTTCATGCAAAGTCACTGTTCAGTTTACAGAATTTGTTTGATTCAACCATTTCTTCTTGGTAGCAATATTGATGCTTCATTTTTTTTAAATTATGCAACTGGAAGACAATATTAATTTTATTACTTATGCAAATAGTAAAGCTGTCTTTTATAAAAAAAAAAAAAAAAAAAGGGTCACAATATATGTTACTAACATAGTTAATTTTACCTAAATTAAGGACATTTCACTGTTTTGAATCCTAAATCGTGGCTTTAGTTTTATAATCTGAACCTTTCACTACTTTGAATCCTAAAATATTTGCTTTACTTTTAAGTGATTATAAAGTCCATGTCAATCATATTTTGTCTGTGAAATATAACCAAAATTTTTTTGGAGATAAATAAAATTAACTTGCATTGGACCAAAGAAATCTTTATTTGAAATATGTTGCCTAACAACACCAGTGTATGTGATAAAAAATTGTAACAGTAAATGACATAATCTTTTTTATTTATTTTTACTGCACATCTTGGAGAATATCCTTGATAGGGAAAAAGTAACTCTTCATTTATCAAGAACACTAAGCAAACAATCTGGATCAAAATATCTTTAACATGTCCCAAGCCTAGGTTGTATTTTATGAATTTATGACTACATATTTGTAAATATATTTCATTAACTTTTTATTCAATTATATGTTAAAATATATTATTAGGAGGGATGCATAATAAAAAAGTTATTTTGGTCCACTTTTATAAATTAAAAAAAATTGAACAAGTAATACTAACAATAGGTGGAGTTGAAAACTAACATATATTTTAAAATAAATAACGAGTTGAAAAGAACTGATCTATTTAGGAAAAAGAACAAAGTAATTTACAAGACTTTTACTACCAATTTTTTTCTTTTAATTCTTGAGTGCATACTACACAATAGAAATTTATATTTGTTTATTTTGATTTATGATTTGTGTGGACCATTTACTACCTTACTATTCTTTTATTGGTTTATATGCATTTTTTTATTTGTAGAGGTCGCACAACAACTTGATTAGTTGTGTCTAAGGATGCAAACTAAGTGATGCATTCAACTTTTACCCCAATAAAATTGAGCTTTACTTAAATTTATTGAATTTGAACTCGATCGAAGTTTGAGAAAATTGCACTTTTGGTGTATTGGTAATTTCAGTCTCTAATGTTTGGATGAAAGCAAATTTACTACTAAATGTTTTAATTTTTTTAGCACATTTAGTCCTATTGACTAGTTTTGTTAAAATCTTATAAAAATCCAATCACGTGATACTTAGTTGATCAAATTTTAAAAAAAGAAAAAAAGAGAAAAATTTTAATTGCCATATTTTGTAATTAAAAGCACTAATTTGAGTTTACACACGATAAATAAGCAAACAAAATTGGAAAAATCTGCTTGCATAGTGCATTCGTGTGTGCCTTTAATTATAAATTATAGCAATTAAAAATTTTTATTTTTTCTTTTTTTGAAATTTTGTTCAGTGACACGTGAGTATTACGTGACCAAATTCTGGTATTAAATGTGTTGAAAAATTAAATACTTGATATTAATTTTTTTTTCGTCCAAACTTTAAAAACTGCAACTGTCGATATCCCACAAAAACTTAGTATCAATACTGTAATTTTCTCTCAAAGTTTTGTCCAACTAAAAATGAGCCTTTAAATTAATTGGGCCAATCGAGCACTAAACGTGAAACCCAAACTCGAATAAAATAATGGAGTATTCATAATACTTCTTCTAACTTCTTCAAAATAGGATAACATAAATGGACCTAACGACCGGGCCCAAACTTCTTGGCTTTGATTGATCATTTGCCTTCTCTTCCTCCTCCAACTCCACCTTGACACTTTAAAGAGCTTCCGCATTAGGCGCAATGGAGCACCATCAGAGCAATAGTGATGAGTCATCATCCTCGGAACCGAATCCCAGCCTGAACCCGAACCCGAACCCATGTCCCATCTGTCTCGGCCCGGTTACCGATGAGTCGTATCTGGACCAGTGTTTCCGTATGATTCTCGCTCACTCTTGATGATTCAGATTACAGTATTATTAGTTCCAATTATTTTGTTAGTATGAAGCCTCAATCAGTTATTTTTGTTATTATTTTCTTGTATTCAGATGCAAATTCTACATAAAAATTGAACACGGCTGATTTTGGGGTTAACTGGGTTTTTAATACCCTAATTGAAGATTAAGGGGATGCGGCAAAAAGACTAGATAAGCAGAAATTAATGGTATAATACTTGGGAAGTTGGTTAATTAAAAAAATTCTAAAGAATTTTTGTTTACAGTCTCTGAGCTATTAAATTCTTTGATAAAGTAGTTTAACATGTACTTAATGCAATTTTAGTTACAATTTTATGGACACAAGTTCCTCCAAAAGCATCTGATTTGGACTCTGTTGGGTTATCAGTTTTTCAAAAGTTTATTTTTTGAGACCCATTTCTCAACCATCTTTTTATCTTATAAATGCGACGAGGTGCTGCAATGATATTTTTCTTAAAAAATATTCGAAAAAAAACGTTATCTTGTTTTAGGAGTGTGTAAAATATTGAAGATTCAATCGACATTTTAGGGGCTTTTTTATGTTATGCGTCGTGTTAGTAAATGTAGATGAAATTTGGTGGTGGGGAGAGGACAATTTAGAAGCAAATTTGCTAGTTTGAAGATGCATTGAAGAATTTTTGTTTAGAAATTTGCAATTGATCTTAGGCTAAAAATTTATGAACTTCAGATGTAAATTAGCTTCAAATTAATACTGGTAAAGCTTTTTTATTTTTTAAAAATTGAAAATTTGTATTTATATATATATTTTTTAAAAGACTAGATTTTAGATTGATTGAGACCTCTTCTCACAACATACTGGACATTAGTAAATATATAGAAAATGAAATGTCAAAGATAAATCTAAATTTGGAGAATATTAAAAATTTTCATCTACTTGATTTTTTATTTAGAGTTTTTGTGGAATCAACGTGTTCTCAGTTCTGATAAGTGATTCCTGAGTAGACCCACATGATGTATGAACCAGTGTGTGTTTTGTGAAACTTTGATATCTGTTTTGGCAAGTTAGGATCATAGTTGAATTAAGCTGAATCTTGAGATACAATGGCTCAGGTCGCTGCAGTAGGCATCGTAGGTTCAAGATGTGACACAATGTGAACTAAACCATGTCATATATCAATGATGTACAAGTAGGATTATGATGGAATTTGGCAGCAATGTCCTGTTTCTATTCTGCTGAATTATGCCTTCGTGGGGTGAATTTAGAAAGTGTCCTTCTTGTAGTTTGACTTTGAATCGGCAAAATGTTGATCAAATAATCACGCTATAGGTATGGTTTTCTCTATCAATGACAAGGATTTGTGTTACGGACTTCTACAGATAATTGGACACAATTCCGTTAAATAAATTTGATTATGGAGGGTAGAACGGATTCTATTATTTTCAAGATTTGGTTGGGTTATTCATTAAAAGTGGGACTTAGTAGTTTTCAAAATAAAAAAGGAAATGCAATATTTATCGGTGATCATTTTAGTTGTGTTCGTGTCGATAAATTTCCTAGATGAGTTGCGTGTAGTCAGAAATGTCTTATTTGTTAGATACAGCTTATTAAATCATCTGGAAGTTTTTGAAGGTGCAAATATAATTATTCCATAGCCTTGTATTTACTTGCTAGTTACATAGTTGCAAAAATTTGAGTGAGAGTAGAATCTTTCACAAAAACAAATTAGTCAGTGTCTGAGCCTTTCTTTACAGATAAGTTTTGCTACAACTGCATATTGCATTGGACCAAAGTGGTGGCATGCAAGTCCTCTACTGCACCTACCTCCATAAAATGTCCTCTATGCAAGGTTTTCTTTATTTTGTTATTTAGATACTTTGAGTTACTTGATTCTTGGGAACTGCTTATTTGGCTGAAGAAATGTCCTACGACCCCTCTCTGGTCCCCACCCCCCACCAAAAAAAAAAAAACACAATGTGTGAGTGTGACTGTGACTGTTTTCATTAGTTCATAGCGAGGTTGATCATATTATTTGCTTATGCTTGCAAATGTATAAGAAAGATCAAAAGCTACACTTTTGTAATTAGTCTCATGGAATGAACATATTTATTAAAGAATTACAATTATATGCAACTCTGTTGTTTTTTCTGTTTTGTAATAGGATAAAATGAAGAGATGCCAAATGACATTGTTTATTCATTTGCCAAAAATTTCCTTGCTGGTCATGATACTGAGAGATATCATTTGGCTTTCGGAATGATGACCATGTAAAATTTCCATCATACAGGTGGAGTAATGATGTAGAATTGTCTACTGTGCGAGACAGTGTGCATACTTGTAGGACCAGTTGGTTCATTTTTTTTATTAGAATGGCACGCGTGCTATTTCAGATAAAGGAGTCTGTTTACTCTTCCTCCTACAAATTTTAAGACATGAGTAGGTTTTTATGAGGTCGTGGGAGTGATTAACGAAACAAAATTTTGTAGTAGTATTTAAAGATGCAATTGATGATTATTAACTGGAAGCATGTGTATTTCTTAGTTTTAGGACACTTTAACGTGATAGTGATGGGAGAAGTACAAGCAGTAGCTAAAATTTTGACAACCCCTCCCAGCAACTTTTGAGGAAACTTAGTTAAGTTCCCTGTAATGCTATCTGAAGCTAAGTTTTATGCATATTTTATTAGCCACTGCCTCCTTCCTATTACTTCTTTGCTTTGGTTCACACAATCAATCACTCTGAGATGAAGGAAGATAAGGAAACAGGTGATATTCACTTTCTAGTTAATTGGAATAATTTCAACATTAACAAATAATTTCTGTTCTTTTGGCGAAAACGCCGAGGAAATTATGCTCAATGTGTCTTTATAGAAAAAATGATAAAAACATTTGAAGGAGCTTCAGAAGGCTTCATACTGATATAAGCTACCAAGTTTGCTCTAGCAAAATCCTTGTGGTCGTGGGGAAGTAACCTTATTAATGAAAAGGGCAGAGAGTGGAAAACCTAAAGTTAAAGCTGTTAGAATCTGTGTGATTGAAATTGACTTAAGTTGGATGCAGTGAATTGAGTTAGAAAGAAGAGCAAATCCACCCGGATTATATTACCAGCTTTATAGTGTGTTACCTGTGTATCTTTTATCCAGGCCTCCTTTTCGTCCACATTGGTTCATGGAACGTTGAATGTAATCACATTATGTAGTCTCTACTTGCTGGCTGCTATGTTTTTGTTGAATATGTCCTTAATGCTTTTTTTTTCTCCTGAAAAACTTCTGAAATAAATGTACATATCTCCTGCTATTCCAGCCAAAAAATGAAAAAAAAAAAAAAATTGGAGAGGGTGATGAATTGTTTGGTTATCTCTTGATTGTTTGTCTATATTTCTGGTTGTAATGTCAACATTCTTATGTGTCTATCATGCAGACAGAGAATTTTTCTATCATACATGGATGTGATGGAGTTTCTTTCAAACGTCATTATGTCAGTCAGGATTTTCAGAATAGGTATTTTCGTTTTCATCAAATTTAGTCGTGTCAATCACTCTAGTCTTTTACTGATGCTTCTGCAATTGAAATGTTCAGTGATTTCTTCACAAATGCACACAAATACAGGCTACAGTGCTACTACTGTGAAACGGGTATCATGCTATTATTTTCTAATTTCTTTAACATACTTTATTTTTTGGCTCTCAGCAGTATTTTAATGGGATCCATGTTTTCTTTCATCACTTCAAATATTATGAGATGAACAGATTTTTTTTTTGTTTTTAATGCAAGATTAACAGGTACATTAGTTAATAAATTTAATACACTGCGTTATTGGAAATTGTGCAAGTATCTTCAGCCAAGCCCTTGGCTTCATGACTGGATGAGAAGAGAAATTCAAGCTTTAACTCAGGTCACTTGTTCTTTGTCCGTTTTCATCTCCTCCTTTCCACCTATAATCTTCGGCTCACAAACATTTGCATTACATTAAGGATGCCACTTCAGCTTTGGTCATAAATAGAAACACACAAACAAAGGACAAAAAAGATAAGGTTGCTCTAAGAAATATTTTTGCATATTTTGGATATTACCCTCCTGCTGGTGGCCCATTACTATTTTGACTTTGCATAATCCTACCTATTTATTTGGCATGTTGAGACTTCAAAACTGGTTATTTGTTTGAATACAATTATTGATGTATATATGCTAGGTTTTGCTTAAAACCCTATCAACTAGTAGGGCTGCATCTCTGCCATTCTTCAGCTCACACAAGGATCTCCTGGATCTTCTCTATGATTATTATTTTCAGTTATTTCTGGCTGCTCTAAAACCTCTCTTGTTGATTGAAAATGGAGAACTTTGCAAGTATTCATGTGAATTCCATGGTTTAAGTACAGATGTTAGGACTGAGAACTACCTGCGACTGAAAAATGTTACTGATGTACAATTGTTAAACTAGAGTTAAGTTAACAATGGGTCCATCTTTTCACTTTCTGTTTTCACTTTCCATGTTTTTGAAGTTTGCTGATATTCTCCCTTCCCTGTCATATATGTAGGAGGATGATGTTGAAATCATTGTTCATCACATAGTTGGTGTAATTGACTCGTTTAGAAGGTAATATCCTTTCGTATATGTGGATATATGATTTAACAATTTGTTGAATTAAAAGCACCAACATACAATATGACTGCGGTAGACTTTCTTTGTTTGATATATATATATATATATATATATATATATATATATATATATATATATATATATATATGCAAATGTCATACCATCAACTTGGTTTGGTGGACATTCTGGTTACTGGAGTTGTGAGCTCTATATTTTGCATGATTTAATGATCGGCCCTGGTATGTTACAGAAATGAGCAAAACAGTCCAAGAACTCCAAGAACTTCCCCTGAGGCAAAGCAAGAAATATTTAAAGTCTTAGTCTCTGAAGCAGCCAGAAGATTCTTAATAGGGAGAACAGACCAATTTGTTAATGAGTTGGAAATGTTTCTTGCCTCTGGTTTGAATCTTGATGCATATGATAAAGTCTATCTTAAGAGTTTGGGTTGGAAAGTTCCTGGAATAACTGAAGATGAGGAAGAATCTCTTGACCATGACCCTGTAGTTTCAAACTTGCACATCTTTGATGAGGATTCGGATTACACAGACTAGAAGTTATTTTCCTAACCTTGAAATGATCTTTCTTGCTGCCTTGTATAGTAACTCTGTTGCCAGTCTCTTTGAAGTTTAGAAAACATCTTACAACATTATTCTCCTGTATTGTTTATCCTTTTCTAATTTCATGATACCTTTCACTTTTAAGTTTGTAGACAATTGGTGGAAGTTTTGGGTGCTTAGCCTTCTTACTGACCACAGTTGCAATCCGTTAACTAAGCAACTCTACTCTTATTAATCACTTCAGTTTAACTATTTTAATTCTTCTTAATTTTTCATGAATGATGGCATCTTTTTCGAGACATGGTTGTTGTTGGGATGATAATGAGAATCCTGATTGCTATTATTCAAAGAAGTATGAAAGGTAAAGCAACACTCATCCTTGATTAAAATAGGATATATTTATGTAATTATTGGAGAACCACAAAATGGCATATACAAATCGAAGTATTTAAAGTTTGTGAAATACAGCATTACGTCTGAATACGTGTTTTCTTTTCTGTGTCCAGTTTAAAGCCTGGGGATCTAATAGTGTATTGTCCCAGAGATGAGGAGAGACGATGTTCCGTGTTATATGTAAGTTTATAACTATAAAGCTATTGTCAACATGGTAGAAATCATTGTCCAATTAAAAAAATTGAAGAATTAAGACTCTATTAAAAGATTTTCCAAGAAAAGAGAGAAGGAAAAATTCTAACAGTATTGTTCTTAGTCTCTCATTTTTTTTTTAATGGGGATCTCCAATTAATGTGTTTTTGTTTCTGTGTTCACATGCGATAACAACTACAAGGACTAAAAGTTCATCTAAGTTTTGATTCAAAACTAAATATTGATAATGAATGTCTTTAATTTCCAAGTATGTATATGAAAAATGATATCGATCATTTTATTTTCAACTCCAATACACAAATGCTATAAACTAACGACATCGCTTTATGCAAATGTAAGCTAGAAAGTAAATGCATAGTTTCTTCAGACAAATGAGCAGTTCCATGAATCAAGTAACTCGAAAAGTATCAGACGACAAAATAAAAGAAAACCTTGCATAGAGGACATTTTATGGAGATAGATTACTTGCAGGCCACCACCTCTGTTTTCGTCTATTTTTTGGAAACATGTTTTTTTTTTAAAAGCACGTTTTTTCAATTAATTTTTTTATCTCATAAGCATATTTATCAAGAAGAATATTTAAAATCGCTACAATAATTTTTTTTCCTAAAAAACATCCGATAAAATAACTATCTAAATGTAGCTATAATCTATTGCCGGTGGTGAACAACCAACTTTTCTGTAATGAAATTTGACCTACCCATGACTTAAAAAAGAGAATTAAAAATATTGTTACTCCCCAAAACTATATACATGCCATTTTTAATTGATAGTCAAATAGATCTTAAGTAAAACAAAAGTTCATTTGAAAATCTTTTGTTAAACTAAATTTCTTAGATCATTTTTAAATTTTTTTCCTTTTCCAAATGTTTTGTACAGTTCATCAAGTTTTCTATTATTTTGTTTGCGTGGTTTGAATGATCATAGACTGGATAGTGTACCATGAATCACCTTCTACATCTCTCTTGGCCAATGGCTATCTAAGGAGGTTGGAAGTAGCCATTCTCAAGATTTTATAATTTAAAATTTTATTTATAATTGTAAAAATATTATATTTTTATCCTCAAATTTCTATTTTTACCCTTATATGGTATATACTAGAATATTGTGCATGTTGACAGAAAAGTAACATTAAGCTTAAATATGTGCAAATTTGAAGAGTTGTTATTAAAATAAAATTTTAAATTGGATAGAATTTCATTACAAATTTATAATTAATCTAACCTTGGCCACCTCAAATATTAAAGAATTGAATATAGCATAGTGGTAAAGTTTTTAGTTCTCTGTTTCGTCTTCGCCATCTTCTCCTTGATTCTTCCTATCAATCTCTCTTATTCTAGATAGGTTTTTGTTATTCTTCTTAATCATTTCTCTTATTTCATATATAATCTTAATTTCATCACAAACACTAACACTGTATTGTTGAAAATTTCATGAACTTATACAAATTTAAATTATTATGACATACTGCATGACATTTTAAATGACCCTTAAGCGTTCAAAATTAAAGGTAAATATGTATAAATTTTCGAGTTAAGAGAATAAGAAAGGCGTTTAGAAGGCTAAATAAGTAGTTTAGTCATACTATAATACAATGAATGGAAGAGAAGACACGATTAAAAAGGATTTATTAATAAAATTTTAAGAGTAACAATTTAATTTTTCAAAAAGTTTCTGTCAAAAAATAGAAAAAGCCAAAAATAATGTAGTCATAATAGATTTGTGACCTCACAAGTGCTATTTCTCACAAGTTAATGGCCTAGATTTAATGTAATAAAATAGACCGTCGAGTTGTATGTTAACTGGACAATATTTGAGTTTAAAAAACATAAAAAAAGGAGATAATTTTGGATAGAAGAGTAGGTATACATAATCTTATACAATTACATCAGAATGTTAAATAATTACGCTAATATGATGAATAGTTACATCGTCCCGACTTGCGAAAAATAGGAAAGGACCAATTGCTAGAGGCTGCGTGGCTAGGAAAGATATAAAGTCCACTTAACTCAACGCGCCAGTAGCCCGATTGAGGAAATAATGAATTAGGCAACGAATCAATCAAACGTTAGTTAAGAAACTGTTGCTGCTGAAAGGGCTTCTGAGTTTCGGCTTTCATAAATATTCCACGGGTCTCTGTTGCATGGGCGGCCTCAATACCCTTTGTAACGTGAGGGCCTCAGTTGCACCTTCTTGAGCAAAGGAGCAGGCAACTGCTTTCCCAGCTGCCCACCACCTGTAAATAGTGCCATCTCTTGGCCTGAAATTAAAAATATACCATATTTCCATGAATAATTAAAGAAATTTTTAAACAGCAAAAACACGTACAAAATGCCATGTAACACTGTTCAACTAAAAAGTCAATGGTGACTCAACTTTATTTTTCTTTTTCTGTTATTGAAAGGAGTTAGACAAAAAACTAGATGAAACAAAAAAAGAATAGTTTCTTAAGAAAATATTAAGTAATTATAGCAATTTGTTACAAAAATTTACCAATATTTACGGCCTACATGTTAGACACTTTGTTAAAGTTATTTATGTTACATCATCGTTTTACGGGAATCATTTCATATTATACACAACTAGGTAATAAGGACATCCACAATGAATTAGATTTAGAGTGTAATCCATATGACACATTGTCATTCCATTATCCTCTCTTTAATTACGCCTATCACTCATTACCCACAATCAAATCAACATTTTTTTTTATAATTCACAATATATATTCTATAATCTAAAAAATAATTTCATTGTTTTTGGAAAAATAATTTATTTTAATTTTCCAAAGAATAATATTATTAATTTTAATAAATTTTCTGTCTTTCAAAAATAAAAACATTGTTATTTTTTAAAAAATAATTAATTAATTGCTAAACAAATAATTAATTGATTAATTGATAAAGTAATTGATTAACTGTTAAATAAAAATAATAATTAATTAATTGATTAATTAATTAATCAATAATTAACAATTGATTAAGTAATTAATAATTGTTATTAAGTGGGGATGATGAATGTATTGAGGATTAAACTCCCATAAGTGGAGTGAGTTTAATGCACAGGTGTAACAGAGGGTTTTCTGATTCCCTCAGTTGTCTAAGAAGCAAGTTAATTTACAAATATATGTAGTCTAAAATGATTATGGGTTGAACTTTCAATTCTTTGAAGATCATATTTTTGAATAATGTGTTCTATTCTAGGTATTGAGAATATCAAAAGACGAATGTCACTGTCCCTAATATACGAGACTTGAACTTAGGGTCCTTTAGTATGACAAGCATCACTCTTTGTTATTTCGTTAGCAGATCAATATAGTATTATGATCAATTTTGAATCATTTTGTGATCAAAATTTAAATAGGAGTTGTTTAAAAGAGATTGTCCTAAATCTTCATTTTATTTCACATCTTGCACTCATATCTATATCGTACTTCTACGACTTCAACTCTAAAATATTACCCTTTCTCTTTTCCCCGCAAGGCTAAGGTTATACACTTTCAAATGCATAAATTAACTGAGCTAGATATAATACCTGGCTAACATTGGGGTTGGCTTGGAATTAGAATTTTACTTTACATATAGACATTTTCAAATTTGTAGAATTTTACTTTACATAGAGACTTTCGAATTTGTAATCTTATTTTAAATAAAAGTTTGGGTTAATTACTCCTACAGTCCCCAAACTATTTAATGAGTCTCACTTCAGTCCCTGTACTTTTAATTGTCACTTTAGTCCCTCAATTTTTACATTAGTGTTTAATTGGTCCCTAATACCAGCTAAAGAAAAAATTGGCCCTTCTATTTATATCTTATCATGTTTTTATCTTTTTCCTCTACTTTATTTTTTTAATTATTTTTCTTAAATCTTTCATTTGTTCCTTATGTTTCTTCCCTATCTTTATCTACGTCCTCAATAAACCCAATCGAATATTATCTTTTTTTTTTTTAGGCTTACATTGATTGATATTTATTTGAAAATTCTAAAGTGCTTTTCAATGTTCCTAAGATTTAGACAAGAAAGATGGATAAAAGAAATAAAATGTAAGAAAATTTTAAAAAACAATTTAAAAAAGAAAAACATAAAATGTCTAAAATAAAAGCACAAATTTGGCACGAATAGATGGACAATTTTCTCATGAATTGATATTGGGGACCAATTAAGCTCTTTTTTAGACATATATGTTAGACAATTTGTTTTTTTTTTAATTTTTTTTGAAGTTTTCTTACATTTTATTTCTTTTATCCATCCTCCCCATGAATAACGAAAAAGCACGCTAAATTTTTCGAGTAAGTTGATCAATGTAAGCCATGCAAAAAATGAAGTTAATATTCAATTGAGTTTTTTGAGAATGATAAGAATAAAAATAAATAAATAAAAATTATAAGAAAAATGATAAAAGTGGAAGGAGAGAAAAAAATAAAAATATGATAGGAATACAAATAGGAGAGTAATTCTATCTTTAATCAGCATTAGGGACCAATTAAATATTATTATAAAAGTTGAGGGACTAAACTGGTACAATTACAAGTTTAGGGACTAAACTGAGACTCATAGTTTGAGGACCGTGAAAGTAATTAACCCTAAAAGTTTTTCTCCTTTAAGACAAACATCAATGCTAGCTGAATTCTTATTTAACTAGAAATCAATGTTTTATTTCGTTAGTTAACATGAAATACATTACTAGGAGTGGTGGGAAGAAGAAATGGCCAAGAAGAATCGAATTCTAAACAAAAGACGCTCAATAACTTATTTTAAAGATAAGTAGAAGTTGATTTCGAACATTCCTATCTGTTTTTGTCATAAAGTAGGCTTTGTCTATAAGATAGGTTCTCCCAGATACAAATCCACTTACCAGGACAGATGCCAAAAAAATGCTATGCATGTATGCAACGTGTAAACATCATGCAACTGCTGCCTATTTCTTTGCCCCCGGATAGAGTTGGGGATTCATTCAAGAAGTTTTGAAGCACCGTTTCCCACTTCCAGTTTTCAAGACAACGAGAAAAGAGAACAAGAGAGAATTTTTAAATATTTTTCTTCTAAATTAACAGTAATAATTCACAATTGTTTGATCACTTTGATTTTGGTTGATAGGGCTCTCCTGAATCTAGCAATGGGGTCTATTGGATTTGGCTTCACTATTTTCTCGCTGCTGTATCTCATTCTCTTGCTACCCGTTCCAGTTCTCAGTGATGGTACAACTTTCCATCCCTCTATTTTGTGTCTATGATTTCCTCATCCCACCCCCTCCCCCCCAGCCCCCCAAAAAAAACAAAACAAAAAAAACAAAAAAAATCCAAAAAAACTCCACACGTACTCTAGACAAGTTAAGGAAAGAAGTACGAAAAATGGTTCTCTCTCTGTTTTTTTTTTTTTAATTGGTGGACGTAGGAAGGAACTAAGTATATGTGGTGACTTGAGTGAAATTAAA
>JAMWEH010001318.1:0-24595 GCA_024721245.1 Mitragyna speciosa | reverse complement strand
CAAATCAAATTTTCTGTCTAGTTCCCTCTTTGTCTCAGTGTATTTCCGTACACGAGCAAGTGCAGAGGCAAACTTCTCATTTTCATTCATCAGGCAAGTTTCCAAGTCCATTATTTGGCTTCTCATTTCTTCCTGTTAATCAGAACAATGATGTTGTACAACCCATATGATAAAGACTAGTACAAAGATGGAACAACTTAACTCAGAATTGTAGAGACTTAAATTCAGAGAGACAATGGAATGAGGTAAGGACATAGTAAATATGAAGCCTAAAAATGCACAAATATGGAAAGATAGAAGAGATAAACTTTCACAGTAATTGTCCAAAAAGGATAATGTTCAACCAGATACTTGTCAAATTTCACAGTAATTGTCCACAAAGGTTTATGTTCAACCAGATACTTGTCAAAGAATTTCTTCAAGCAGGATGATAACACCAGAAAGGGAAAATATCCATAGAATCATCGCCACATGATTCAACAACAACCAAAGTATTTCAGAGCAAGGAGAAAGAGCAACTAAATGAGAAGGGAAAATACTACTAATATGCAAAAGGGAAACTAAAACTACAGACAATGGGATCATAGCATAATTTGTTTTGCATTAACTTTCAGAATACTTGAATTATAGCAGCATTAATTTTGCATTAACTTTCACAATCCTTAAAATTAAAGAAGCATCAGTAATGGGAGATATTCATGTTTCCTACACAGTCAAATAAATGAACAACAGATAGATTATTTAACTTGCACAATAATATACCATAACTCCAAGATGATGTTCACGAGTTAGCTCAGAAAGTGCGGCTTCCGCAAAACCAACATGAGGCATCAAATTACTTTGAATTTGAAATCTTGATTCATCATCAGAATCCTCACTGTCACTGCAGTAACAACATGCTATAAGGGTAACCATTTGAGAACTTAAGCACAATCAACATGAGCCACAGTCAAGAAACTAGTCAAGCCCTGAATACTGCCCTATGGAAGACCATTTATTTTATGGTCAAATACTGGTTAACAAGCTCATTGCTTAGTCTGAGGATTAAGTTGAAGAATAGGAGGTAGATATTGAAGGTTGAGAGACAAAAAAGTAGCACCATGTAGCATTAAATTGCCTTTCAGAAACAGCATTCCTTTCCTCACTTTACACCTCATAACTTGGCACCAACCAAACTGCACCTTTTCACTCTTTTTTGGTCTCAAATGTTCACCAAATAATATTCAGAAAACATAAGCATAATATGTGTGAGCACCTTATGGAGATTTCATCATAACCAAATCTCCTGCCAGCAACCATGGCTCGATCATTACGATAAACCTCCTCCTCGCTATCAGTCTTGGCACCGAAATCATCGTCCCACACTTGCATCACAAACGGCCCTGAACTTCCATTCTTAATCTTCGACTTTGAAACTCCTCTACACAAATTCACAATATACCGACGAAATGAATGCAGTGTACACAAAGACAAAGTAAACATAAATATCCACATACACGAAACAAAAACATGCGTACAAACACAACAGACATGGTATATAGTTCCAGTTTATACTGTAAGTAAGTCAGATAATCTTTACCGAGCCTTAGCCTTGGTAAGAGGAGAAGAAATTTGCAAAGAAGTCTTGAGCCTGTTTTCAACTGAGTTGAGCTCCAATAGAAGAGCATCAAAACTCCAATCAGGCTCTGGATCCATAGCAATTCCATCCACGTTTTTCGGACACCGGACTTCCAATTTAAAATCTTTCCTGTTCCAAATAACCCGGGGAGGCAAAAAAAAATCAGCGAAATCAAATTCCTTTCCGCCCAAAATTCTAGAAAGAATAAAAGATAAAGACTTGGATATATAATCAAAAAGGGAAAAAAAAACAAAATTTTGCTTACATTTTGTCTCAGTTGAAGCCAAAATTGAGCAGAAAAGTGCACCGTTTCGAAACGCAGCCTTCAAATTCTCGGTAATGGAGAACTTCTATTTGACGCTCGAATTGTTTCTGCGCAAAGATTTGATTTTTTGTATCATTTTTCAGTTCGATAGCAAATAGGAAATTTAAAAACCCTAGCCCTAATTTTTGGAGCAAAATATAATTTGAGAGGATGAGGAAAGCAAGATAAGCTAACCTGCATGCGATTTCCTATTGGAAAGATCGCATTGCCGGCAACCGGCAACGCAACGGCAACGCAGAAGATGAAATCAGAGGGCGGGAAATTGAACACGTATGTAAGGTAAGAGAGTATTTTTTTTTCTGCGATGGAGGAGTACTGATTGTGGTTGGAAGCGGCGTAACTAATTCAAAGTTGCGCTTTTAGGCGTAGCTTTTAAAGGCGTGCCATCTAACGCCCAACGTGTGCAGGAGTTTTAGTGCTAGGAGTTCACGCCTTCGTGCCACCAACACCCAGCCCACAATTGTGTATTTTGAAAACTAAGTACTTTAAAGTATTAAAAACTATCTTAGCAGCTTAATAACAATGCCTACCATTTTTTTTTTTTTTTTTTGATAAGACAATGCCTACTATTTATTTTCAAAAAAAAAAAAAAAAAACAATGCCTACTATTTATAAGTAATTTCAATTCCTCTGCTTTTAAGAATTTTTTTTTTCTGAAAAGAATTTTCCTTTTTTTTTTTTGGAGAAAGTAACTCTCAGTTTTCACAATGCATATTTTCCATATCAATTTAAAAGACATTATTTCAATATTTTTTATGCATTTTATTACAATTATATCCCTGGATTCCAAACAAGTGATTTTGGATGCCTCATTATGGTGCTGCTTTGATATGACATTGAGCCCAAAGCGTGGTTCGAAATTGTAAAATGGTAAAATCACTCTTCCTCCTAGGCATTGTTGATTTGTTATAGTTCAACCCCTCCCATAATTGCTATTTATAGCAACTCTATATTTCCTTTCTTTTTGAGTTGCTAAGTATGAAAGCAAATGCAATATTAATCTTTTATTATAGGACATGAAGGACACTTAAAAGTACTTTGCATCAGATCTGCTTAGGAAATTTATATTTGCTAGTATTAATATTTTGAAATTACTAGTAGGCATTAAATGGAATAAAATTAGCATCATGGCATAATTAAAGAACTTTAACAATCAGCTTTTCACATTTGATTTTCAACTTTAATATAAAAATTATGAATGTTCCACTTTACAAATAGCTGTTTATACTATGAACAAACAAAATGAATTAGTATCCAAATAACAAGAGTGTAAACTTGACTTCTCAATCATTTAGCATCATGTTTTGCGAATTATTGAAAATAACATGAATAAGATTGATGATCTTTAATTTTCTTCTGCTTAAAAATTCCATGTGTAGCCATGGAACAACAGACATGGCCCCAAAGAATTGTTTGCACTTTGCATGGATTGGCTTGTAAGACTTCCAAATGTGCAAACTTGTCCTCAAAGTAGGATCAAAACAGGTATGTAAAATCTAGCCGCTAGCGTAATATTGTTTATCTTTAGGACCTCACTGTCAACGGCTATTGCGGCTAGCCATGCGCGACCTTTTATACCTTTCCATTTATTAATGTGCCTTAGCGTGCTTCAAACATCAATCATTAGACATTTTTTTTTTTTTTTTTTTTGTTCATCAGACACATGTTTCGTCCACTAAATAAGTACAACTAGCAATAATTAGATTAGGAAAATGCTCTTTATTACAAGACAGCTTCAACAAAAGGTTTTTTTTCCTCCTTTTTTTTTCCCCCGGGCATGGTGAGTTCTAATTTTTGTTAAAAGGTCGGGGACAGAGTACGAAATTGAACAGGTTTGATTTATGACCATTTTCTTGTGGATCTTTCTTGTTGTAAACCCTTTGCATGTATTGTGTAAAATTATGCCATAGTCGTCGTCTCCCAAATACTAGTTGGCGAAAACGTGCCTCTACCATATTACACTTTAAATAATCACCAAATGCAAAAGGTACTAATCCATGCTTAGTCACGACATTAGAATATTAGAAAAAGAAAAGAAAAGCTAAACTTAAGGTCTTTTTTTTTTTTTTTAAGTATTTGATTGAGCCTTGAAGGCTGGACTCTTTGACCTTTAGGGTTAAAAAAGCCAATCCCATATTTTGCCTTATTCCAAACTCCACGTTAAACTGTTATTCTAACAATTTCACTTTCACGACAAATAACATCAAGAAAGAAGAAACATGAATCACAATCATGATAGTAACAACCTAATCTCCAATATCCATATAGCTTCTTAACCACACCATCTTTGTAACTTGTCCCTTTTTGGAGCATAGCATATAAATAACACTTCAAGTTCATTCTGTTCCTTAACTTCATGCTATACAAGCCTTGATACCCCCCTCAAGTCTTGGAAAAGATCAAACCATGAAAGGGTTCGCTTTTTCACAATGTGTTCTTTCATTCACTTTTTTAGCTGTTCTTGTCTTCCCTAGTCTGATGATCTATGTCGGCCGAAAGCGGTGATTGGCACAGCCGCTTTACACCAATTCACGGTGGATTGTCAATGATTCCGGGCAACGAGTAAAGCTGGCTTGTGTGAACTGGTGGCACACCTTGAAGTTGTGGTGGCAGAAGGCCTCAGTAAGCAGCCGGTTGATGCCATATCCAAGACTATTTTAGATTTGGGATTCAAACTGTGTTAGGCTAACTTGGCCACTTTTCTTGTTCACAACGATACCTTGGCTTCCCTCACTGTTAGGCAGTCTTTTCAGAAGCTTGGACTGACCGAGTCCATAGCTGGATTTCAAGCCAACAACCCCTCCATCATTGATCTTAGCCTCATCGATGCTTATCAGGTAAAGCCAACTACCTCTTGTTTGATTAAAAATTCATTGTTTTGACTATGGACTTGAAGTTTAGAAATCTTCTTTAACATTTTATATTTCATTTTTTTTTAAAAAAACGTTCATTCATATGTCCAACTATATGCAAAATTTAGAGCGGTTTTACATAAATTTATAAGCAAGAGAATATTTGGATTTTTTTTAAGGTATAATGGTTGATCATATATCAGAATCTAAAATACCTGTTAGTCTAGAAAATTGAAAATGAAAAATTTGCCACACTAACATATAGTGACGTATTCATTAAATAGTAGAAAAATATAATAGCGGTATATGGTTGATAGGAACATTAATTCCTAGCTTTCAGATGCTGGTGTAGTGACCTAAAAGTATGTTCAATAGAATAATTAAAGATGAAGAAGATCATTGTACTAATGAACTCATCCTTTGCCGTCCCTTCAAGTGGTTGCCCTTAGCTAGGCAGTTCACGAGGATATGTAAAAATAAAAAGTAAGCCTCCTTCAAATTTGAAACCTAAATATATACTCAATTACCACACAGTGATCCAACCTTTGTTCTTTAACTTCTAGGAATTGACACTAGAATCTTAATTTGTATCTAGTAAGAGGATCCAATTTTTAGTTTAGGTAATCAATACATTGTAACACATCATTTACATCAAATTATTAGAATTCTTTGCGCCATCCAAAACCTTATCTACAAGATTCTTCGTTTCTTATAAGCATACATGCATATGTAGTTGCATTAACTTGGAGTATAGTTGAGAGTGACTTGGATGACAATGAGAGAAAATATTGGCTATGTTCTTTGAGTCCACATCATCATCTATCGTCGCCTTTTCTTATTGGTATAGTTTAAAATTAATGATTTTGAATCACATCATGCCCACTAAAAGTTCTCACATAAAAGTCAAAAGGTGGCATATTATTATTGGCACAAGGCAGCACCAATTAATTAACTGCCGTCTATGACTTGCATATCTTTCACCTTTCAAAGGGAGAAGTAAAATCAAACTTCTTATTGAATGAGGAAATTGTGTAATTTCAGGCGGTGGTGGCTAGTCTGGCAAACAACAATGTGATGATCATTCTGGACAACCATATAACCAAACCAGGCTGGTGTTGCAGCAATTTTGACGGCAATGGCTTCTTTGGGGATCAGTATTTCAACCCTGATCTCTGGATCAAGGGTCTGACTAAATTGCCACCACGTTTAAGGGCATCAACAATGTGGTTGGCATGAGCTTAAGAAATGAACTCCGAGGACAGAGGCAAAATGTCAACGATTGGTACAGGTACAAATTGTCAACAATTGGTACAGGCACAACTGTAAGATATAGCACATAAATAATCAGAAATTCGGAATTAATTTATTAGTAACAATAATAAACCCATATTCAGAGAAACTTGACATAGTATATATGAGTGCAAAAGTTTTACTTTTGAGAAGAAATGTGTACATTGAAATATATATTATGGTTCCCATTTTCAAAATAAAAGGGCAAATTTTTAAGAAGAATCTCAAAATTACATGGGCTAAGTACCAAATTTTCTGAATTTTTGAGGGCAGTTCACCTTAGACCATGGTACACAACCGTTAAGGTTGCCATTTTTACATAACACTACAAAATTCGAATTGCAATGTAATTTAGTACGCGAATTCTTGTGTTGGAACAACAAAAATATTTCTACTATAGTATTTTTGTCTGATTAATTTCATGATTAAGATTAATCATATGAAAGGGTCTCACGGTGCACAAATGTTTGTAACATGAACTAGGTACATGCAGAAAGGAGCAGAAGCAGTGCACGCCGCAAACCCAGATGTTCTCATAATTCTGTCTGGTTTAAACTACGATAAAGATTTGTCTTTTCTCCTTCAAAAGCCGGTGAACTTATCGTTCACTGGCAAGTTAGTGTACGAGGTGCACTGGTATGGTTTCTCAGACGGCCAGGCTTGGGCTACGGGTAACCCGAACCAAGTTTGTGGGCGAGTGGTAAATGACATTATGAGGAAATCGGGTTTCCTCTTGGATCAAGGGTACCCGTTGTTTGTGAGCGAATTTGGTGTGGACATGAGAGGAACTAATGTGAATGACAACAGGTACTTGAATTGCTTCTTGGGTTGGGCTGCTGAACTGGACTTGGATTGGGCACTTTGGACACTTGTTGGAAGTTATTATTTGAGAAGTGGGGTGGCTGGATTTGATGAGACTTATGGGATTTACAATTGGAATTGGTGTGAAATCAGGAATTCAAGCTTTATTGAAAGGATCTCTGCCCTTCAATCCCCTTTCCGAGGTATGTATCAGTATTTGTTCTTTATGAGAACAAAATTAGAATAATGATTGTTTGAAATTTTCATCCCTCACAAATTTGAAGCAACTTTGTGAAAAAAAAAAACAATTGAGTTATTGTTCAATGCAGGACCTGGAGTCTCTCAAAGTCGTCCACACAAAATAATTTTCCATCCGGCAACCGGCCTTTGTGTGCAAAGAAAATCATTGTTAAAACCATTGGAATTAGGACCATGCTCAGAGGCCGAGGCATGGGACTATAGCCCTCAGAAAACGCTGATTATAAAAGGAACATACTTTTGCTTACAAGCAGATGAACTTGAGAAGCCAGCAAAAATTGGTCTAATTTGCACTGATACGAGTTCTAAATGGGAACCCATCTCAGACTCTAAGATGCACTTATCTTCCAAGCTTCTTGATGGAAGCGATGTTTGCTTGGACGTAGACTCCAACAATATTATTGTCACAAACGACTGCAAATGTTTGAGCAGAGACAACTCCTGTGACCCCGGAAGGCAGTGGCTCAAAATTATTGACAGCAGCAGATATAGAACTAGTACAAAATCCTTTTTCCAGAACGACGAGTCAATCCTCTATTATCTTGCAAAGAAACTATCTGAAAGCTTCAGAATGTGGTAAAATAAATGAGAAGGGAGTTGTTCTTGAGCCTCTCCATGCGTAATTGCCAATTGAACACAAAATCGCTCACACACATGCCTAAATATTATATCAGGATGCAATACTTTCATGTATAGAGCACACAGATACTGCTATGAAACTCTGACACATTCTTAATAATTTTCGAATATCTTATCCACAGTATCAGCAGAGAAAACACTTCTAATTAATTATCATCATTACATTCTATCCTTTCTTCTTTTCTATGACCAGAAAGAGAGAATACGGTCATTTAGTCCCAATAAGATTCATCTTAGTATGGACTGTGCAAGGCAGACAACTTTTCAATTAAGAATAGGACAGATCCTTAACTGCTGGTCTAATTTCATAGAAATTCAAAATCAATAACTTCATTGAAACAAGTAGCAATTTCAATTTTGATAGCAGAAGAACAAGTTCTAGATGCAGCTATCAGACAAATCAGAAAGCTCAACGACCCCCTTATTCTTCCATTGCATCTCCTCCTTCAATGACTTCAACCAAGTCTTTTAATGGTGTGATCTTTGTCAATAGAACCTCTGAAAGCACAATAGCCAAAAAAAAATAAGAAATTGCACAATCCAAAATGAAGCAAAACCATTCAGAAAATAACAAGTTTTCAGTTTTAGCCTTCTCATATTACAAAACAAGTAAGCACTATTCAAGGGATACAACTACTGACCAGTCTTTTTGGAGAAGGAGTAACCCTTTTGACTGACATAGGTCCGAGGATTTGGCTGTAGATGGTTTCTCAGGTATTCCTTGTGGCCCTTCAAAGAATCCACCACATCAAAAATTAAATGAAATTCAAAATTTTAAAAGTCATTGCTTATATTAGTTAATACTTCTCATGACAGAAAAGAAACATAGTGCAAAAGGGAAAGACAAATGTATTACAAATGCACCTTTGTTAGAACACAGATATCAACATTGCTTCCACTCCCCAAGTCATTGAAAATGCCAGAGCTGATGGCTTCTGCAACTAGTTGAACCCCTTCATCTCTCTATAAAAACACCAATGTCAAACGTTTTCTTATCTCCAAGTAATGGATAAATTCAACTGTCCAACAAAAACGGATACAAACTTACCGTTAGACCTTCACGGTATTTAGACTCAAAGACAGCCATTGCAGCAAGGGAACCAGAACCCATTGTAGCAAATGGGAGTGTATCTGTTGATCCATGCGGATAAATCTGAGGCAAGATATTAGGATAATAACTATTTTCATTCCAAATGATAAGACAAATATGAATTTCACCAGTCAAAATAACTCACTGTATGGAGGTGTGGGCCCGTCACATCTACCCCACCTAGGACTAATGCTGCTGACACATAACCTTGGTAGCTGTATTAACACCAAAAGGTTAAAATGTGCTTATACAGATATTACAGATCATGCTTATGGCAGCAACCTCAAAATGAAACTCACCTAAAAAGATGAGACTTCAATAATGTAAGAGCCGTCACAACCCTAGACTCACGACCAGTATGATAGCGGTGTAGTGTTAGCTGTGAACTCACCATGTCTACACAACAAAAACAGGAATGTATAATATCAGGAAAAAACAGAGATTTCCACAATCTTATTGTGAAACAGGTAGTACAGGAGTAAGCACTCAAATAATGAAAAGACAATGCCAGTCTAACCAGAAAAGGGGAAAGAGAAAACGAATTGACCAGATAACTAACATAACTTGGCCACCACAGATTCTCAAGCATTCTAAAAATTGGCAGACATGAAATTGAAAGACTAAGCTATTTCTATCACATTGATATTTTAAAGAAAATTTTGTCAACTTCTCGCAGAAGATTGAACTTATATTACCTGTCACTGCCTCTGTATCAGCAGCAGTCCCAGCTCCACAACAATAAATATTAGGGGCAATATAATGGATCTTTTCACAGTTCTTATCAGCAACAATAGGACCTTCAGTTGCCCTAGTGTCTGCCCCAAGGATGACACCATCCTGAATGAGAGCAGTAACAGTTAAAAGTATCAGAAAGTTAGGCATTTTTTGTCGTAATCCAGTAATTTTACAAAAAGAGGGCAAAGATGAAGCAACTATGAGCATAAAGAGGTCAACATGTATGTGAAGCTCCTATTGCACTTGTACTGGCATCTCATTCTCACATGATTTTTCTCCTATAGGTTCTCAATTTTTTCTCATACCAAACCACAAAATAATTACACCACCAAAAAAGATGTTGCAAAAAGATTTTCAAAATATTAATGCACATATCCATAACATGGCCATCAATCCCTTCTGGCCAAGCTAACATTAGATAATTCTGTAGAAACTATTCTGGAGTAAAACCCATTCAACACTGCTTTGGAACATCAAGAAAGCTTTTTGGAAAAAAGGAGATATAAATGCCACCAGCAGTAAATATACCTATATACCTAATTTAATCTCCCTCTCAACCAACCAAAAGTTGCAAAACTGCAACTGACCCTACATTACCATGACTTCACAACGAGCAAATCGATTTGGTAAACCATAAAAAAATTCATAGGGCATGCAGGATATGCATGCATACCTTGTAGTGAGTAGTACTGAATTAGACAATGCATTAGCGTCTAATTACAAATCACAAACAGGCATTCGTGTCTAACTACAACACATGTAAAAGCCACAGCTTTCTACAACCATCCAGAAATAAACAAACAACAAAAAAATTCATCGAACCCTTTTGTAAAAATTCAACCTTTTAGACCAAAACAGATTATTTATGAGTTTTCCGTGGAAGATATTCATATCAAAACTTTAAAAAAAATCAAATTAGCAGAAAAAAAATCAGAACCATAAATGAAGGAAAAGTACGGAAAAATAATAAAATACCTGAAAAACCAAGCCCACAATGGTTGTTCCAGTCTTGAGAAAGGAAGGGGCTTTGAGACCCTTTTTCACCAGCATTTCATTCCTTCTGCACAAATCGAAGCTGAACCCGCCTTTTGGGGGACCTTCAATTGCTGCCTTCGACATCTCGCGCTGCCAAATTTCGAATTAACCTAGTTTAAGGATAAAAATCAACGAAATTTATTAGTACCCATATGCTTATTCGTAAACTGAGCTGATCTTTAACCGTAAAATAAATTAGGGTTTATATTTAGGTAAATTAGAATCCGGTGTATGATCCAAATAGATATGTGGACAGTTTATTGAGTTCGATACTTACGAGAACTGAAGATTTCTGCGATGATTGAAAGAGTCTATGGAAATCTCTGTGTGTGTGTGTGTGTGTGTGTGAGAGAGAGAGAGAGAGAGAGAGAGAGAGAGAGAGAGAGAGAGAAGCTTTTGTTTGAAGAAGGCTTTGGGAATAAGAAAAGAAAGGGACGAGGGTAGTGGCGTTGTATTCTGGGGTACTTTTCGTGATTATGTAAACTTCTGGGGTCGGATAGGAAGGTTTAGTAGTTTGGGGGACTAGTGTAAAAGCCTCAAGAATCTTCTCCAGTTGAGCAATTATATTTTGCATTTTTGGAATGTAAAACAACTAAAAACTTTGTAGTAAATATCATGGGCTAATGTAAAGTATGAATTTCGATATATATATATATATAAAGAATACTGAAAAAAAAATTTTAGGGACGTACAAGTTCAATTACAATTAGAATTGTTCTCTTAATTGTATTTATATATGCCATATCATGGTGCACAAATTTAGATATTATGTGTACATTAAACAATTTTGTGTATTCTATTACATGACGAAATTTTAACCTAAACATAAAGACAATTCCTTTCCAAAAAAAAAAAAAATAAAGACAATTATGATTACTAAAGATACGTAACGTAAATTATTAAATTACTTTACCGATCATCACTATTTGTAAAAACCAATGTAGTCGCGAATCTTGCATAACTGATGTTATTCACAAATTCAATTGTTTTCTTCAATGCATTGCTCATGCCTACTCATTTTGCTTCTAGCAATTACATAAGAATCCTTAAAGTCGATTCAAACAGATGATGGTCACACATTGCAAATGTAAGCAACGAGATTACAATATAGATTGACTTGTTCCAGCAAGCTAGCAACACTAATGGACTTCAATTCAGGCTCAATCTAGGCTCCAAAGTCACCAACAACCATGTTTCATATATAATGTGGTGGTAAACTTAAGATGTACGCAATGACCATCAACCACCTTCACAGAAAATCTCAACAGAGTGGAAGCAGCCACCATTTTAATCTGTATGTAAGCAAACTTTTTACCCATACACAACCTTGGTCCAGCGTTGAACACAGGATACTTGAACTGATTTTCACTCACAAATTTCCCATCCTTAATCCACCTTTCTGGCTTAAATTCTTGGCAATCCTTACCCCATATGGACTCAATTCGCGCCATTGAGAAAATTGAGTAAAAAATCTTTGAGCCTTGTTTAACTGATGTCCCATCTGGAAACACATCATCCTCTAAAACCTCTTTGAAGTCTATAGGCACTGGAGGATACAGTCTTAAGGCCTCAGATAATGCTGCTTCAAGATACGCCATCTATTTTAGTTCTTCAGCCGTGAAAATAATTTCACTTCGGATCTCATCGTTCTTGGATCCGTGGTAGCTTATAACTTCCTTGATTTCATTGAGGATTTGCCTTTCCACTTGTGGATTCTCATGGATAACCAAAAGAACCACGCCAATGCCACAGACCCGTGTCTCATCCAGCTAATATGAAACTAATGAAGAAATCTTTAAGCAACTTGTCAGGGAAAAAGCTGTTCTTGCCATTTTCATCTGAATGTTCACTAATGATAAGCCTTGATAGATGATCAGCCCTGCTATTTAAGCTAACAAAGTCATTTGCCTTCATCCTCTTCCTGTCTTTAACAGTCTTCTCAGCAAATCCTTGAACTACTTGCACTGCATGTTTGAGGTGCTTCTCAAATCCTACGCCTAAAAGCTTCATAGGCTGATAAATTGAGCATGAATGAACCTTAGTAAAGTTATTTCAGTGGCTTCCTCAAAAGCTTTAGCAAAAGGGACATCAGGTAAATCCAGGGAGAGACATCCTGGATTAATGCCAAATGCTGCTATACATATATTATCGAACGTGAAACGAAGAAGTATATCTTGAAGATCAATGCACCCTTTAGAGAAAGCCACATTTTCCATAAGTTTCAACAGTTTCTGATGCACCAACTCCTGCAGAGTCTGCATAGAGTATGCAACGAAGCGACCAGAATGCATTTCCAAAATTGCTGTTCTCCTTTGTTGCCTCCACAACTCATCATCAGCATTGAAAATTCCGTCCCCTAACAAATCACTGAACCTTTCTCTGTAGTAACTTCCTTTTGGGAAATTCTTGAATCTTGTTTTCAGCATGTATTCAATCTCAGAAGGATCCGCTGTTATGATACCGAACGGTCCCATACACATTCCTCTGAAACGAAAAGTGCCACCAGATTTGCTCAAAGCTTTGGTGATCCAGTCATAGATGTCATTGACATGGAGAGCAAGAAATGGTATTATCCCTATTGCGGGCCATAACATGGGACCCTTGTTTGTAAGTCTCTCAAGCAGCGAACTAATTACAAATAGCCCAAGAAGTACCATGACCATATCAGTATACCAAAACTGTGCACGTAACCATTCCACTAAAGAAGAAGGGGCTCCCCTCAATGCATCCATAGTAGTTTTTTCTAGGGGTGTCAATCGGGTTTTATGGGCTGGGTTTTAATAAGCTCAGGCTCAACTCATATATTTAATTGGGTTATGAGTTTCGAGCTACGAGTTTCGGACTTATAAATGTGAAACTCATACTCGGTTCACAAAATATTCGAGTTGTGAGCCTAAATTCACGAGCTTATGAGCCTAAAACTATTGAAATATTATTAAAATTTAATAATCTCACAAAAATAATAAATGGAGACAAACAAATTAGCAAATTAATATTATTGTGTATAAACACAATCCTTTAGTATAAAATTATTTTTGAAAAGTATAGTAAAATTTTTTTGAAGTGATTAAGTAAAAAATGACTATATCAAAATGTGTACTAATAGGTATTCAAGTAAAAAATTCACAAAATGCATTTGCAAGATATTATTATTAAGCATAAATAGCTTATTTATATATTGATGTACGTATTTAACTAAAAAGCAAACGAAAATTTTATGACACAAAAAAGTATTATCTTCTACATTACTCCATCAAATAGGTTAAGTGCATTACATCTATGTCACAAAAAGCTTCATTCACACTAATTCATTAGACTTATAAACACCAAAAGAATACTATGATATACAATATCTATAATATATAATATAGTGTGTGTGTATATGCATATATATAATATTATGTGTACATATACATATGTACATATATATATATGTATGTATGTATGTATAGTGTGTGTACATAGACATATGTACATATATGTGTGTGTACATATATGTGTATATATGTATATGTGCATATATATGTGTATGTATATATGTATATATGTATATGTGTGGTGTGTGTCTATAACTATATATATATATATACACACACACACCACACACATATATATATATATATATATATACATACATACATACATTATGAGTCGGGTTTATAACGGGCTCAAGCCTTGTTCGGTTCAAGCTCGGCTCGACTTAATACATAGTTAAGTTCATGAGTTTTTTTTCGAGTCGAGCTCGGGCCGGCTCGGCCCTATTGACAATCCTAGTTTTTTCTCGGCTCCTAGTGGTCTACGCTTCAGTGAATGGGGGTGAACTATATAACAGACAAATCAAACTGGAATGCTTCATTAGTTAGCCAACCCGAACACGACCCGAATCGAGTTGGCAGGTTGGTGGGTCGACCCGCCGATCCGAAAAAAAAAAAAAAAAAGAGGAAGAAGAAAAGAGCAAAGAAAAGAGATTAAAACACATACAAAAAAATGATCAAACATATTTTTTGCACACATTAATATTAAAGATACTTAGTAACATACACTTAACTCCTCTTACAATTTACTTTTCATAAATCTAGATAAAATTCTTATTTTTTCTTACAATTTACTTGATTAATTATCCAATGAGTGAAATTTGTTATGTTTGAATGTGAATGGATGAAACAAAGTTACAAAATGTTAAAGGTTTTTTTTTTTTTTTTTTTCGGGTTCGCGGGTCGACCCGAACCCGACCTGTTTTTTTATCAGGTTAGTCGGGTCCGACTCGTCAACCCGCGAACCCAAAAACTCCTAACCCAAACCTGCTATTTTCGTGTTAGGTTCGTGTCGAGTTTTCGAATCGTGTCAGAAATTGCCACCCTACTATTAAGTTCGCAAATCCCGAGCGGGGGGGCTTGCGTCCAACATTGGTGTTTTGTCAACCAATGCACGGCCAAACAGAAAACATGGCATTCAAGATCGAAGTGAAGTGATTGAAAATTGGAATTCATTGGGAAATGGATGTGAATACTTGCAGAGTGGTTTTCGAACTCAAATGGGAAATTTTGAACCAATTCAATTTAAGGCTAATGAGAGAAACCAAGTTCGAGACACAGGTCATATTCCCTATGGCGTATGACATGCAGTTCAATAGGAAGTAAATGCATGACATTACTTCCACCATTTTCTAGACAAGAATCCAAAGGTTTTTACGAGGCAACAACCACCAGCATTGTCGAAGGGATTGACGCAATTAAACTTCCAGCTTTCTGAAACCTAACGGGTCATTCTTTAATAAGGTGTCAAATTTACACGCTAAATTTCTAGGCTCAAATAACTAAAATGATGTGTAACTGATTTCTTTGCTACATTAGGCAGTTCTTTTGTTAAATTTTTTTGGGGGTTTTTGGTGCTACAGGGCAATTTTATTTTTAACTTATTAGAGGAAAAATTGAAATATTGGAACACATCAAGAAAAAGAAATGTATAAGGTTAGGAATGGTTAAAAATAAAGGGCAACCTTCGTTTCAATCGGACCAATTTGATAGCCAAACTCGTATCAGTAATTCAATGCTGGGGAAAATCACATAGAATATAAGTAGGAGTGTGAACCATGATGAAAAAGTTCAGGTTTTATTCTTTTTCTCCTTCAGAAGCATCGGATTACAGGTGTACCTTAAAGGAAATTGGACAACGCTCGCCAAAGGGGATAAGTTCCGTGCTTTTGACATGGTATGTGAATCTTGAATTTCTTGTCAGTTGAGTTTTGCTTTATTCACCTGTCTCCAACTTTTACCGGCTTATAAACTGTTATTCTTTTGTCTTTTGAATTTTACTTGCTTTAGTATTTTCAGCGTTAAATCTTCTTTGAATCTTTTGCTTTGAAGGTGGTGGCGGACACTGAGCATCTCTTTTGCTTCAGAATTTATATTCGGAAATAATATTTGAAGTTCTAAACACTGAAAAAATTGGTGAAATTTAGTTGGTTTTGAAAAGCATGTAAAAGTGAAACGCTCCTCGTGTTTTGGAAATGTGTCGTATATTGGAGAATTTGATTTTCATTTTGCAGGGGTTATCATCCATTGGTAAAGCTCTAAACACTTCTTGAAAAATGTATAACGTATTGATTATCACACAGTATTATAATGATATAATGTTCACTTGACCGGCGGAGTTGTTAGTGTAAAATGGTAGTGAAACATCTTAATTTAAAAATTCTTCTGTTGCTGATAAGGAAAAAAGTTCAAAAAGGAAATCTCAGCAATGATTCTTCAAATATACCTCTCATACTATTTAAAGTACACAACTCCAGACTTTAAGTAAGCATCACTTCTGTTAGAAAAGCTCATTTCAATTCGCAACTCCCAAAAGAACTTTGCTCATACAGTAGCACTGATGGGAGTGCATATACAGAGTCATACATGTACAGAAGAAGCAAGCAAATGCTGTATGTCTAACTATTCTTGTCTGTTCTATAGATATATAAAGGGGTCATTTGAAGGATCATCTGTGTTTTTAGGATTACAGGAGTTTTAATCTGGATATGCCAATTTTCTTTAATTTCTCCATTCAGTAAGGCACCTGATCAGGCTCCCCCTTCACATTTGCCATGAGCCTACTTGGGTTTGAAAATCGCTATTTACACTCCTTAGCGTCTGCTGAAGAAGATTTCCTGATAAGGAAGATTCTTATGACCCATGACCCCAGTGGCTGTCAGCTAGATACTCAGCTATTGCTTCGTGCTGTGAAGAATATCATCCATTGTGCTGGTCCTATATCAGAAGAAGTATGTCTACTTTCCTCATAATAATTTTGTACATTTTTCACGTATATGTTGTTTGTTTATTGACCTGTCTAGAATTTCATGTTGTATGTTAGAATTTCTTATACATGGATATAATTAAAAAGTTTCAGATTTAAATAATTCGAAGCAAATCCATGCCCCATAAGAAGGGATTATCTAATCATGGCCTTTTCTTGAAATTTATCGTGTACGTGTTTTGAGTTTTAAATGATAGACACATAGAATTTTCATTTTCGGTGAATCTCGATAACAGCCAGAATTAGTATTCTAGTTCACTCCAATTTCCTGCAAAGTTTCATGCTTCATTAGTATGAGAGGTGATCTTGATATTTTTAATGATGCCCTAGAATATAATCGTCAAGTAATCCATCACCATTCACAAAACAACATCCTATATTTGCTACCTTCCATCCAGCAGATAAAGATTGTCAATAGACATGTTATCTTGAATCATGTATGTCAAATGTTGCATTGCAAGAATTTAAAAGATCTTGATTCAGGATTCTCATCCAGAAAATGTGGCCCCTGGCTTATGTGATGCTGAAGCAATTGGATTACAGAATTCACTGGGATACACCATCTTTAGGATCTCACATGAGGTCATCACTTGTTCTTTCTCTATTTAACTTCCAGTGTTGTTATCTGTTTACAAGAGCCTAACATATAATAGCTCTACTTACAGATACTGAGCAGATGCTTTGACGAAGGGGATTTACATTCAAAGACAATTTTCTTATTTGACATGTTAGGGAAATTTAAATGGGACGCGAAGTTAATTCTAGTTATTGCAGCATTCTTCACACATTATGGTGTATTTCAGCTCATAGTGCAGCTTCAATCTCATAATCCCTTGGCAGCCCTAGTTGCATTACTTAGACAAGTACCTTGCGACTTGAGTGGGTTCAGGGCACAGTTCAAGGCTTTTACCCTGTTGGTAAAGACCATTATGGACTTGTCAAAAGTTATCATTGAATTTGAAAGCCTGCCTTTGCAACAAGAGCTATTGGAGTACAAGGCCATATCTGTTGTGAAATCTAAGATCTATTTGGCCAGCTACTGGATTTTCAGGAGTTCATTGGCATGCTTTTCTCTCATTACAGGCTTGAGAACCAGAAAACATGACCAAGTGCATGTTCTTTCCCTTCATTTGCCTCTTTCTTATTGTTCTTTCCCCCAAGATTTTACAGCTACTATTAAAAGAATCCCAGCATATGAAAAATATGTTTTGTGTGATACTTGCATCGTTTTTAACCGTGACTGCCATCTGTAAATCTCTTATGAGTATGCAAGTAAGATCTGAATTCTTTCTTCAGGAATTCAAATTCTACAAAAACTGCTACATGGACCATGTTCAGTTTAGTATACAAGTTAAGAGCCTTGTGTGGCAACCTGAGAGAGCAGGTTGAAATGTGCCAACAGCAGATAGGTTGTTGTCTTTATAAAGCATTAGATTTGAAGCCTTCACTGTGCAATACATATTTTAATTAAGTCATCTCTGTGCACAATCTGCAGATACAAGGTTGTATGAGAGGCTACCAAATCTTTTTATGCAGACTCACGTTGACAACCAAGAAAAGCTCCACATGCTAATTCCTTTTGCAGATAACTACCCATTGATGGATTGTTCATCAAAACAAAAGGTACTCTTTTCTGCCAATTCTTTGTCGGTGGTAGGTATGGGAATGGATATTGCTGATCAGTTTTTCTGAAGGAAATTTTACTTAATTGATTGCTCTTCGTGCTGGATATTGGTCTCTGGACTTCTGAGAGACTTATCGAACCTCGGCGTTATTAAGAAACAGTGATACTAACTATTGATCTCATGTTCAACAGCATAGCATATGTGAACTGAAAAATAAGGTGGTTACACTTCTAGTTTCGAAGCCAGAGCTCCTTCCTGTTGAGAAAATCTTCCAGCTTGTGAAGCAGACATATGATCATCCTCACCAGAAAAAAATTGGAGAGAGATATGTAATTTTATGGGTTCCAATCTCATCTTCACATGCTTGGAGTCATGCAGATGACATCAGTTTTCATTTTCTATCAAATTCTCTGCCATTTTGGTCATTAAAGCAGCCATGGTTACTAAATCCAGCAGTTGTCAACTTCATTAAAGAAGAATGGAACTTCAAAGAGGAGGCAATGATGGTTGTATTGGATACTAACGGCATGATCACAAATACAAATGCAATGGACATGATATGGATCTGGGGTGCCAGAGCATTTCCATTTTCAATTTTGAGAGAAAAAGAGCTCTGGGAAGTGGAGAATTGGACCCTACAACTCATCATCAATGGTATCGATCCTTTATTAACCAAATGGGTAAGAGTTCTTATCCATAACACATTATTTTGAAGATTTTTTATGTTCCATGAAAAAAACTCACTTTATTGCTTCAGCTCACAATTACTTTCTGATGGCAGATTGAGGAGGGTAAAAATCTGTGCATTTTTGGAAGTGGGAATGCAGATTGGATAAAAAATTTCAGTTCCAAAATCAAAGAAATTAGAAACACAGAAATTCAGCTGGAAGTGATTTATGTCGGCTGGAGAAGTTCAAGTGAAACATTAGAAAGCATTTTACATATCATTGAACAAGAAAACTTAATTACCTCTCTCACATTCACAAAGATTTGTTTCTTTTGGCTTCGATTGGAGAGTATGAAAAATTTGATTACTCACCGAGGAAACAATGATGATGATATTTTGAAAGAGATATTGGGATTGTGGGAAGTTGACAACAATGATGATGGATGGGCGCTCATTGGGACAGGATCTTTGCCAGGCATAATAAAGCTTCAAGGGAAGAAAGTTACAGAATGCTTTAATCTTTTCCCAGCCTGGGCTGAAAATGTAGGAACTCTGGGATTGGTGAGTGCCATTAAAAGTGCCATTGAACCTACCCTTTCCACAGGACCCTGCAATCGCAATGAAATTCTCGCATTTGATGAGGGATTGTTGAAAGGGCCTGTACTCTGTTCAGTATGTAAACGCCCCATGGAGAAGCTTGTACTCTACAAATGTGAAGCAACTGAGTAGAAAAAATGTAAAATTTCCAATTATTTAATCATGCATAGTAGCATGAGTGTGTTAGGTAAATAAGCTAGTAATAGCTGTAATTTGGAGATGAAAGTGTGCTAATGTCAATGTTCATATGACCACTAATAACTTATCTACATGAACTTCAATATCATATATCTTCAGAAAAATTGTAAACAGATTCAGCGGGAACACTGCTTCTGCCCACGAAAAAAGAAAAAAAAAAAAACTCTCTTCACATCTTTCCAGACTGTATTCCAATGTTTTAGGCTGTTAACAATCATGCAATTTTAATATTAATATCTATATGAAAAGATTACTGAAGTGAATGGGCAGATAGGAGTTCAAATTTTATGTAATGATCTCATTTTAATAATCATTCCTTTTCCTCCTCCCCATTGAAGAAGTTCAGTTTCCAGCTATTCTAAATTCTGATCTTTGGGAATGTGCTCTTGGTAGATGAGATTTAAGACTTCCTATGTCAATATATACATATCTAAGCAATACAAAAGGAAATGATCATTGTCTCCAAGACTTTGGTCTCTGCTAACAGAGGAAAATACAAATTCATTGCACAAGAGATACCATCTCCAAGACATTGATCTCTTCTAAGAAAGCCTCCATTGGCAGGAAAGAACCAATTCACCGCATGAAAAATACCATCATAACGCATTTTAGGCTAGAAAAAATGCTTAGGTAGTTCTGAACTAAACTGTTTACAGCTTGTCCCCGGTCTGCACAGAAGAAATGTACTTTACATAGAACTCAGACATACTACAATCATCAAATCACAGTGGATCTTATGTTAAGCCAACGTCTTCTCAAGTAATCATTTACTTTCCTTTCACCTTTCTCTCAACAAATATTTTCTCCATTTAATTACTTCCCATTGTGTTAGGAAATGAAATTTGATAAGTAGTTATAACCAAATACAAGGAAGAAAGCTCAGCGATGAAATTAAAAACAAAACATCCTTAGCATTCTTATGGCTGGATTTAGTCTGCGTATACCCACACCCATTAACTACTCTACTGAAATAAAAAACAAAATTATACAGCAAGCCTGCAAATTGACAAAAGTAGAGCATGAATAAGGTTGAACTTGATTTGCAAGGCATTTTAATTTTTGTTAGTATTCTTTAGACAAAGAGTTTGTAGCTTTTTTTCTTAATATTTCTCAAACTTTGCCTTGTTTGCGGAGGTGTGTGCTTGTGGTCAGCCAGTTCGAATTCTTTACTGTCTGTGGCAATAGATGCAAATGTTCTTTCCTGCTTTATTAGACTTCCTTTTTGGCTTCTTGTATTATAATAAACCCAAGTATAAAGTAAAGAAAGATTCCCCATTGCCTAAGTAGTGAAATCATATCTATATGCTGATTTTTGGTCACTTCTCACGTTGACAAGTAAGATTCCTAATGCCCCACATTAACCTCTGCTCATGCCAAGAATAGTATGGTTATGGCACAGCCATGCTTGCCATAAAAGAACAACAGAAAACAAAAGAAATTGCTAGAAATTGTTGGCTTGCGTGCCAGTTGATCAAGTATGAATTAACATCTAAGTTTTCTAACTAATTCAGGCCGTATACATAATTCAACCAGATTCAGACGTTGTTGCAGTTTAATGAGATTGCAAATCTAACAGAGTGATAACTACAATTTATCAAGATATGCAAGACTAACAAGCTCGCATACAAATCGCTTGAATTATCCTAAACAATTCAATTTGCAAACTTAACAGTACCTACAGTATAGAAACATGCTTACAGCTGATGAAAAGACGCTGAAGGCGAATCCTTAGTACGTTACTTCTTCGTCTAGTAATGTGAATTCCTAACTTGTTACTAACTTCATTGGTTAAAACCGCATCAGAAGCAAGGTACATGATTCATGCTAATCTTATTCCACGATGAAGCTATATAATGCCCCTAGAATAACCAAAACAACCAAGCTAAGCCATTCTTCCCCTACCATTTCTTTGTTCAAAGACCTCGAGCTCTTCCCACAATGGCTAGTGAAATTGTGCCAACTGCAAGGGGCCAGCAAAAGCAGCAGCTGCAGCCCATTCAGCCACTTCAACCGATACAGCCACTGCAGCAATTGCAGCAAACTCAGCCTATTCAGCAATTGCAACCTGTGTCTCGCCCAATGAATGAAATTGTTCCCACCACCAGGGGCCAGCCACTGACTCAGGCAACCAATGAAATTGTGCCCACTACCAGGGGTCAGCCATTGAGTCCAATGCACTCTCACCTTGGTGAAGTGCCTTCTGTCAGAAGTCATCCCACCACAAATGTGCCTGGTATTTTGAAGAATCAACCAAGCAAAAGCAGCCAACTTATGAGGGGTGAACGACATATGTTCACAGCTTCAGATGATACTATGATGATGAAACAAATTCAAGCCACACATGCTCCGGATGGCCGTGAATTTGATGTAAAACCACTCCTCCACATCATAGCGGATATCATAAACCGTGCTACCCCTACATTTATTGGCATAGTATGTTACCTCTTCATTTCACGTTATATATATCATGGGGTATATTGGTTTTTGTCCAAGAACTTGTCGCATTATTTTCATTTAGTACTCAGATGCCAAATATTATCTCTTCTGACCATTTTAGGGAGCACAAAGTGAAGCTTTTACCGATACGTGGGAGGATAAGGCTATTCACAGTGGTTACAGTGACATACTCGAACTTCTAGCATACCCTATTAACAAAACAAACAGTGAGGTATGCATACGTATATCAAAGTTCTAGTGGCACTACATAATAATCAGTGAATCCAACCTTGTTAAAAAATTTTTTTTAAAAGGGACATTGCAGATACAGATTTCTCCCCATAAGACTCTTTATGTTTTAGTGATATCTTAGCGCAACATTTTGAATATGCTACATGGCAGATAATTTGCAAGTGCAATGCGGGAGGAGATGCACATTCAATAGCTATGGCAATCTTCCACTTACTTTCAAGCTACACTTGGGAGGCCAAGGTGACAATAGCCTTTGCTGCTTTTGCTGTGAGCTATGGTGAGTTTTGGCTGGTTGCTCAGCTGTACACTACAAATCCACTCGCCAAGTCAGTAGCACTTCTAAAGGAACTTCCAGAAATAATGGTGCACACTGAAGCCTTGAAGCAAAAGTTTGAGGCAGTTAATAACCTCCTTAAGGCAATGCTGGATGTGACTGAATGTATTATTAAGTTCAAGGAGCTCCCCTCACAGTACATTATCCCTGACTCACCAGAAATGGCATCTGCAGCAGCTCATATCCCCACAGCAGTTTACTGGACAGTTCGTAGCATTGTTGCATGCTCAACCATACTACTGAACCTCATAGCCCTTGGACATGAGTATGCTTCCACTTCTGACTTCTATTCAAGCTATATTTTAGTTTCCCTGAGCATTTTGTTTTATGATAGAAAATGTCCTACTTGTGAGCAACAACACATGCTAGCATGTACAAAAAGAAAACACCACCTAACCTATTTCTTACAATGTCTTCAGTAGTGTTCCATCAGAACCCTTGCCCGGCTATTTATAATATTAATACTGTAGTAAGTGTGTCATTAAGCAGCTAGACCAACATTTGCTACCATATGATCGAGAATGCTTACTGTGAATTTTTGTTGTTCATCAGATATGTTTCCTCAGCTGCAGAGGCATGGGAATTGAACAGTTTGGCTCATAAACTTGCCAACATAAAAGAGCACCTGGAAAAGCAAATGACTTCAATAAACCAGATAATAGGTAAATTACCTCCAAATGGAGTTTGTCCAGAACACTCAGCATTATTACAAAAACCAGATTGACTGGTAACACATTAGATGAATAAATGTTCCATCTTGCAGAGGAGAGGAGACAAAATGATGCATTTCTTGCACTTATTCGACTCTTTGAGACAACCCACATTGACAACATGAAGATTCTTAGGGCTTTGATTTATGCCAAGGAGGACCAGCTGCCCCTCTACGATGGAACTCATAAGAGAAGAGTTTGTTCACAGCTCTTCTTACAACATAGCTAGCCTCCTTTTTGTATATTGTCCATCATGTATATGACATGTCCATTTTTATCTTTTGATTGATGACAGGTTAACCTTGAGGTATTGAGGAGGAAACATGTGTTGCTATTCATTGCAGACCTCGACATGTCCAATGAAGAGCTCTCAATTCTCCATCAGATGTATTCTGAATCAAGGCAACAACCAACTAGGCTAGAGAGTCAGTATGAGATTGTTTGGCTTCCAGTGGTTGACAGATTTTCGCCATGGACTGATGAGAAGCAGAAGCAGTTTGAATTTATTCAAAACGCTATGCCTTGGTACTCAGTGGCTCACCCAATGATGCTTGATCCTGCAGTCATCAGATACATCAAGGAAGTTTGGGGCTTCAACAAGAAACCTCAGCTAGTGGTCTTGGATCCACAGGGAAAAGAATCAAATCGCAATGCTATACACATGATGTGGATTTGGGGTAGTTTAGCTTTCCCTTTCACTAAAGCAAAAGAAGCAGCACTCTGGAGGGAAGAAACTTGGAGGATTGACCTTTTAGTAGATTCAATTGATCCAAACATTTTCGTTTGGGTAAGCAATTAATGAACCACTAATTCGTAAAAGAGAAACAGAAAAA
>JAMWEH010000093.1:0-25996 GCA_024721245.1 Mitragyna speciosa | reverse complement strand
CTGCGACCGATATGCTGAATTCGAGGTGAAACAGTACATGCTGTGACTACGACCGCGACTGCGACTTTGACTTTGAACCATGATCTTGAGTCAAATATGACTACAATATAGGATGGATGGAACCAATGGCTGGACTGCATATGTCACATTCTGAGCGTTTCTATTTGTCAAGAGAGAAAAAAAATGAAGAAAAATGGAAAACTAAAGGCGAAGACTTTGAAATCTAAGGTTCAAGATAATTTCCTCTTCTCAACGTATGATTTTAACTGAAATATTCTGATGGTAGTTGTTTCAAATTTTTACCAAGAAACTGAAGAAATAGTTTCATACATATTATTGAATTTGAATAGGAATAAGTAAAATAAAGATCATCCTGAGACTAGTGAAGTATATTTCTGTTCTACAAGGTTTAAGCAACTTTCACAATAAATGCAAGTGGCACAAAGACTAGAATATGTGGCTTGAGCATTTTTACTTGGTCCGTGGAACAATCGGAATGTGTATACGGCGGTTGTTTAGACAAAGCAAGCGGAGCCACTTACTTAGCTTTCAAAGTTTAATGCAGTTTGTATCTAGTGTGAAATACTTGTAGTCCTTATTGATGCAAACAGGTGGACGAATTTAGTCAACTCACTCATAATTTCTTACCATCTCGGCTGAATAAAAGACAGGCAGAAGTCATGCAAAACATCACATTTTGTGAACTTATTCAAGATTCTAATTCATTGCATGGCACGGATTCTGCGGTCTTCTTGAGCAGGTCATTCCTCTGGAAGGAAATCAGTGACAGAATTCTGTCATCTAAAAAGATGCAAAAAAAAAAAAAAGAAGAAATATAATAAATACTTCGTTTACTTTATAGGTATGTATATTCTTGATGTATTTCTCAAACTGGCCTTACAAATATTTGACCGATGTATGATTTTTAATAATTTCCCTTGCTGCGACAAAATCCTTGAACACAAGATAGAGATTTTCTTATTTTGCCACAAAATACTTGAGATTTTCTCATGCGTTACGTCATTAGAGTTTGACTGGCTTTTTTTCATGTACTAGTATCTAACAAAATCCTTATCCATAAGATAGTGAGAGATTTTCCTGGGTATCAGTTTTGTTCATGGCATGAAAAATGTAGTGCACGGTTTTTGGCTTAATGCAAGAGAATTGGCATGCTAATTCTTCCTTTTCCTATTTGATATAATAAGTTGGTGAGCACGCAATTATTTCCTTAACATTACTGTTGATACAATTTAATTTGAATCCTGAACTTTGCCAGTGCAATTTATGCACACACAAAAAAAAGGTATAGCTCAAAAATTTATGCTGGCCATCTACATTGGATGCACTATAAGTACAATGATTCGATGACTTTTGTTATCATATCTCTTAGCAAAATGATAAATTTTTGTTCAAAAAGAAAGTAGTAAATTTCAACAAAAACTTATTATTTAACATTAAAAAATTTACTAATTTTGCAGTGACTCTTCGTTACCAAAAAAAAAAAAAAAAAAAAAACCTCTTCGTTATCATAGCATTTTCTACATTGTAATAGTCATTGGTCTAGTAAGGAATGTGAATAAGGAAAAGAAAATGGGAAGTTTTAGAATGGTCATGAATTATGCAGTGGGCTTCACACCATTACCCGAATTTCTATTTACTACGTGTATTAATAATAGCTTAGCATACAAATTTTGCATTATTAGTTATCAATTAACCAGCCATTGAATATATTACTTTAGTAAATTCTTTGCCATGATTGAAAATAACTTTAAACAAATTAAAATTAGGCTTACTACATTTGGTTCATCTCGATCAATAAGTCAGGAATGATTGCTAAAGTTCCTTGACGTTCCTAAAATCCACAGTGACGGTGATGACCTGAGCGATTCCGTAAGGGGAAAGTAATATGGATCAACGTTGTTGTCTTCTGCATGGGCATGACATAGATACATAGGGCCACAGTGCTTGTAGTCATCTTGTTTTCTGTGTGTTTGTTAGCCAACAATCTAAGACAACTACTAAGGTATTGATTCATTAATGTAGCTGACTGATTTCAATCCAATATATATACAAGAAATGTGGTGTGTAGCCCAATGTAGTCGTTGTTGGGGAAGAATGATGAGAGCAGACACTTATAGAGCAGAAAAGCTATTAACCAAACTATCAAACAAGAGGAGAGTATTGGCAATTTCTTGAGGTGTGTATAAACATATCTTTAATGGGTTATACCCCCACAGAATGGTTTATTTCTATGTTAAGGCAATATACCTCTATGATTCAATAAGAAAAAAGAACTCTTCACGGCAAAATAAAAGTTCTCAATAAAAAGAAGATCAAATGACAAAAGTTAATTTAATTCCATTGAGACTTGTTTATTTATAGCAATGGTGATTGGTCACATATCCATTCTTGTATACACACATCCACACGAGGTGCATTTTTCATTTTTTTTTTCTTTTTACAATATAAGCCACATGGTTCATTTTTCTCTTTTTCATTTTTTTTCCTTTTTAAAGTTCAAGCTTTATTCCAATCAATATATGGTGCATTTTTCTCTTTTTTTATTGAGAGAATGCAGGTGACATAGTATCAGTATCTTTCAAAATTTATCATATGCATAGAATGTGCTACAAATTATAGTATATCCTTATGGAATTGAAGGGACAGTTTATTAGCTTTATCCCGCAATCGTTTACCTTCAATGATTAAATCTGAGAAAAATTAACTTCAAAATACATCATTAATGAATAAAACAAATAAATTTTTTTAAATGACAACTTCAAAATACATTAGCCTATAAGTGGAATCCATTCACTAGGTGAAAAGGGGCCACGGCTTTATATCCTTGCATCACATTTTAGATTTTAGCCCAACCCAGAGTTTGGATAGCATCCTTTCCTACACCTTGTTGATTCATCATCTTCTGAAGATGGAGATAAATAAACTTGGAAAAGATAAAATAAGGTCGAAGTATTTGGAACCTGAAAAATTATTCTCAGGTATACAAGCGTAATCTTGAATTCTGTTTATTTGAAGTTTCCACTACGTGTAGTTTGTAAATTTTCTACTAGGTCTGGAGAACTGCGAGAATGGCTTCCTTGAAAAATATTGAAGCTTCCACTACATGTAATTCGTACATTTTCTACAAGTCTGGAAAATTGCATATCCCAATAGATAGGAATAGCTCGTGTAAAAAATAATGGTTTGACAGACAGACAGACATAGAATTTTAATAGTATTGCAGTATTTGCCGACTTCAATTGATTTCATGTACGCAAAGGAAATTTCAAATTGGTTTCAAAATGAATGGTCACTGGCATGAAATGCTCTCTAGTGTCTTTTCCTCTTTGGCTGCTTCTTCTTTCTCACGTGTTTCCATTTTGTCTTCTTTGTGTTTTCCCCATAAAACGCTATAAAGACCAACGACTAGCAACAGAATGCCACAGGCACTGCAATAATTGGCACATTCATAAATAAGAATGAAAATTAATGGTGTACTTAATTGGGAGATTATGTACTAAAACAGAACAAGAATGCACCTTCCCCAATGTAGAGTTTCCTTGAATAAGAGTGCCGAGAAAATGGCTGTTATTGCAAGTGCCAACGGGCTGAACATCGCTGTGAATACAGGGCCTTTGATCTCAACTACCCATATTTGCAACCAGTAAGTAATTGCAGTCACAATTACGCCCTACATTTATTTTCAAAATAAAAGGGATTTTAATACTTCAACTCAATCACAAATGCCAAGTATGAGGATTGCACGGAAGGACAACAGCAAGCAAGAAATAATAGGTAGTTGCACGTGCATAATGCTATTGGTCGACATATTAGAGAGGTCTATGAAGTGAAAATTTCAACATAATTTCAGAAAAATGAAGACAAAAGAATTGCCATTAAGCAGCAGTGCCTCACTAAATCCAATGACTCCCATTTTTCGTTTTAATTTTACTCCAAAACAGAGATAATGCATGGTTGCTCAAAAAAAAAATGCATGTTTTCCTAGTTCAGTTCCAATTTGTGAACTGTCAAATGCAGCACAAGCAAACATACACAATAGAATACTGAGAGGAGATTAACATTCCATCCTAGTTTCCATGCTTCTATGCTTCTATTATTGGCTACAGCCCAAATTGCTGACATTATGCAGCTGAAGAAAATCTGCAGAGTCGTTAGACGTAATTTCGCTGGGTATTGCTTGATAATGAAGCCCTGATAAATGAATAATTTGTTAGAGAACAATTATTACTTTATTTGTCCAAAATAAAAGGTAGGTTAAAAGGTTCTAATTTGACCTGCATTATAAGCCATATAGACCATGTTAAGTTGGCCAAGAGCATGAGAAGGGAACCCTTTATCCAGTCTTCTTTTGAGTAATTCTTAGTGGCATAACGTGAGATGTTATTGTGAATGGATGGATACATTGGAGGTCCTTTCACAAAAGTAAATAACAGGGCCCCGGAAAGACCTACTGCAGAACCCAAGATCTTGGCTATTCCGTGAACTTGCCGAATTGAAATGTTTTCAATCCTGAAAATGATTAGAAAGATTCACTTTGCTTTTTTTATCTGAATTAGGCAAGGTAATTTGAAGTTGAAAATTCACAATTGGTTATTGTTTCGATACCTTATGCAAACAGCAATAATGAAAGTAATAGCAGGAATTGTGTTGGTAAATGCTGTAGCAAATGTGGCAGACACATATTTCAAGGCAAAATAGTAGAGGTTTAAACTCAAGGTGATCCTGAAAATTCACACACATAAGCTCCATCGAAAGAAACAAACATAAGAATCTGTGAAGAATGAATTCAGCTAAAGACTAAGCTCATCATGGCAACAGCAAAGTAAATAGCATAGTAAATAACAAATGAACCACATACCCGCATAAAGAAGTAACAAATATCTTGCAGAGTAGGAATGATGACAAAGGAGCAGACTTGTTTCTACAGATTCAGAGGAGTAACACTGATTATTTGCTGTAAATAAATGATAGCTTGTGTACCATGCTGCAAAAGGCAAATAATAATTAAACAATACCTCTCAATAATGAAAGCAAAAGGAGCTAAGGCAATTGTCGCAAATGCTTGTCGATAAACAACAAATGTATAAGGATTCATTCCTTCAGTGACTGCTGCCTTGGAAAACAAAGACATTCCAGCATACACAAATTGTATGAAGATCATGGCAATATAAGGCTTATTCCTCTCTATGTAGATTTCCCTCATCCCTTGTAGAACCTTCATATTGTAGTGTTCCTGTGCCTTCTTTCCTCCTCTGGGATGATTCAAACTACAGACAGTTTGTTTTATCCCGATTTCTCTATTCTCGGATTCCTTCATCAAGATCATTAGTACTTGCCGTATTTGTGTTTACCATCAATTTCAACCTTAGAAAGTTTATGCTAAGTCAAATATGAATCCGTTAAAGTTTGATGTGGACACAATGACTGGAGGACTGAAATAATGAACTAGGTTCAAAGGTCATATTCTGCATGTTTCTGCTTGTCAAGAGAAAAAATTTGAGGAAAAATGGAAATGTAAAGGTGAAAACTTTTTGCCTTTTGAAATCTAAGGTTCAAGATAATTTCCTCTTTCGAACATTTGATTTTAACGAATATATCTTATGGTAGTAGTTTAGATTTTTGCCAAGAAACAGAATAAAAGGTTCATATACATACATAGTTTTTAAATCAGGAATAAGTAAAATAAGACATCATCTCAAGACAAGTGTACTTTGTTCTACAAGGTTTAAGCAACTTTTACAATCAATGCAAATGACTAACTGACCAAAAGAATTATAAATATCTTGAACGTTTACTTGGTCTATGGAGGAAGTGGAATGCATGTACATCGGTAGTTGAGATAAAGCAAGCTCAGCCACACTAATGACTGGAGAATTTTCCTACTCAGCTTTCAAAGTTGAATGCGGACTGTGTTGATGCCAACAGGTAGACGAAATTAGTCAAAGCTCTCTAAAAATTTCTTACCAACCTCCTGAATTAAAAACAGACAGAAGTCATGCAAAACATCGCATTTAGTAAACTTATTCAAGATCCCAGCTCATTGCATGGCACAGATTCTACGGTCTTTTTGAACAGGTCATTCCTCTGGAAGGAAAGCAGTAACAGAATTTTGCCATTTTCTTTCACAACAAAAAGATACAACAAACACGAAATACTTACTTTAGTTCTTGATAGTTACGTATATTTACTTCTAATATACTTTCTTGATGCATTTCTCAAATTAGAGTTATAAATATTTGACAGATGCATGATTCTTAGTAGTTTCCCTCGCTGCAACTCACGTCATTAGAGTTTCGTCTGGCTTCTTTTCATATACTAGTATTTCTCAAAATCCTTAATCCTTAACAGGACTGTTAGTACAATTAAATTTGAATTCTGAATTTTGCCAATGCAAATTATGTCAGAACGGAAAAAAAATAGCGGAATATCTACATTGGATGCATATATTACTTCAAATCCTTTATTCAATTTTTTTAACTCCAGCCATATATAATACAAAATGTCACGACCCGAACTTAAAGGCCATGACCGGCACGTAGTTCGAGGTGGAATAAACAGCCCCAAACCACGTAAGCCTAACTTTCCTCTAAATTCTACCAAAATTTCGGCAGCATCTCCTCTGTATTTGGACATTTCCCAAAAATTTAAAAATACCTGCATAAAAATTTCAGCCAGCCCAAACAATTTCAATACATTCACAATACATCATATCACCTCTTCACAAGCCATCAATCATCCATTTCAATCATAAAGAGGTATACCCACAAGAATTTCATATATTTCATATAAATATCTCAACATTCATAACTTACAACCAACGGAGTAGCTATTCCAAAAATAACATTTACAATATACCAAACTAGTCATATACCATATTGCCACAATTTTCAAATAATAACCATGTCCTATACCCGGATAAACAAAAATAACCGGGTGGTACCTTCCAAGTTTGTGGCTATGCAAATCTCTGCTTTGATCCTACTCCTGCACTTTCTACAAAATACTGAAAAATATCGAGGGGTGAGTTTTCACACTCAGTAAGCATAATACATATTGTAAAATATTTTAAACAATTTACTCAAAATTACACTTTTGGCAGAAAAACCGTATAATCATCATATATGACATAAAACATTCAATAAAATCACATTTTTAGTTTCATAAACAACTTTTGTTATTTCTCGAAGTCACAACTATGCAGAACCTACTATCCCCCGAAGGGTAACTATCCCCCGAAGGGTACTCTGTCTCTGTTCCCCGAAGGGCTATCCCCCGAAGGGTATACTATCCCGCGAAGGGAGGGAATCACTGCGGACATTCCCTAGCCGGCATATACTAGGTGCACCCAGACTAACAATAACCCTGTTAGTTTTAGTTAGCTCTGCACAGAGTTACTTCCAAATCATTTTCACAACTAAATTCTTTCAACTTTATTTGACAAAAATCATTGTTACAAACAATCCTTCACTTTCTCATTCTTTAAAGTTAAAACTTTAACAACATATAAAACATACTTTGAAAAACGTCAAATGTATTATCTTATACACTCAACGTAAATCATTTTCCTTTAAATACTTTGCAAGCTCATTTAAACTTTCATGTACAAAATAAATCACTTTGTATGCATTTCTCTCAAAGTACATCCATTTGTCAACATATGGCATACTTTAAAATATCTACAAAATTCTTTGCAAGCAAGATATCGTACTAGTGATTCATAATATACATTACACTTACCTCAATTAGAATATGCACCAAAAATTTCAGAGTAGAGTCTCCTTCTTAAGCGGCTTCCTCCGCCACTTGCTCTCTTGAATCTATTATATAACATAACCATCAAAAATTAACCACTAAAAATATATATTAGAAAAATAATACTCTGACTTTGATCTAACCCCAAGGCTTAACTCAATCACTTACCCATCTTACATGGCCTAAACTATAATTAAATCTCAACTTTAATTTCCCAAATCAACTTTTTCCTCCTCTTACTAGAAATTAACACCATAATAAAACTATTAACTCTAGATATACCAAGAAATCATTTTTCTCTAAATTTTCCTAAAATTTCCTAAACTCTAAAATTCTATCTACTCAATTTCTATTCCATGCATGCTATTATTTCTACCAAAAACATCACATACTTATCATAATCTATTTAATAAACAAGATTTAAGCATAAAGATTTACCTTATTTAGCTAAATCCAAATTTTTTCCTTTTTCTTCCTCTTTTTTTTTTCTTCTTTTCTTCCCTACTTCTCTTCTTCTCTCTCTCTCTCTCTCTCTCTCTCTCTCTCTCTCTCTCTCTCTCTCTCTCTCTCTCTCTCTCTCTCTCTCTCTCTCTCTCTCTCTCTCTCTCTCTCCTGCTGGCCGAACCTCCTCTTTCTTCTTCCCCCTCCTTCTCCTTCTTCTCTCTTTTCTCTTCTTTCTTCTCTCTTTTCTTTTCTTTCTTTCTTCTCTCTTTTCTTTTCTTTCTTTCTCGCAGCTTCTTTCCTTTCTTTCTGCAGAAAATTCTGCAGTCTTCCTATGGGAAAATCCCACCGACAGCCCCCTTTTTTTTTTTTTTTTTTAGGCCAAATGACCTTTTTGCCCTTAACTAATGTTGGGTATTACACAAAATTATCACTAAATGATACGATGTAATTTCGTATAACTTCACATTGATACGATGTAGTCTCACATTAGACATCACTGGATATCATAAAAAATTAGACAGAAAATATGGACTGCTCTCGAGTATCTCGTAATAAATGTGAATAATGAAAAGTGAATTGAAAATTTTAAAATTGTTGAATTATGCGGTGGGTTCACGCCATTACATGCATTTCTATTTGCCACGCGTATTAAGGATAGTTTACTATAGAAATGTTATATTGTTATTTATCAATTAACCAACCCACGCATATATATTACTCAAGGAAATTCTTTGTCATTATTGAAAATAAATTTATACCAGTTAAAATTAGGCCTATTAATATCTTGCATTTGGTTCATATTGATCATTAAGTCAGAAATAATGGCTAAAGTTTCCTTGTCGCTGCTCAAATCCATAGTGACTGTGATGGTGATGGGCTCTGCTGTTCCGTATCGGAAAAGCAATCTGAATCAACGTTGTTGTCTTCTGCATAGGCTTGATTTGAATTCAAAGGCCACAGTGCTGTTAGTCGATCATCATGTTTTCTTTGTGTTTGTTAGCCAACAATCTAAGACAACTACTCAAATTAATTCAACGTAACTGACTGATTTCAAACCAAAACCCACAAAAATTAAAATAACATTGTGGTTTAGTCAAATGCAGTCTCCTGTTGACCACTAGGTAAAATTTGAACTACTAGAAGAGACAACAGAGTTTCGAAGTTTTCACGACATCAAAATGAAGAACATATAGCCACTGGAGCTTGCTCCGGTGGTCAGGGACAGTCCTTGTGCCAAGGTCAGGGATTCAAAGCGGCGTTTAAAAGAGGAGAGATAAAAAAGAGTAAAGGCAAAACAGTTTGGAGTCATACTTATCACAGCATTAAGAGTTTCACCCTTTGTATAAAGTAACATGCATTGTAATACGAATAGATGATAAAATTTTTTTTTGAAGAACATATTGTTGCTTTGCAAATTGCACCCACAAAATTCTAAAAAAATATAAAAATTATTCTTACTTTCTCTATACAAATAAGCCCACGACTGGCTAAGGAAAAAATACAATGTGTCATTTTCTTCTTTTTACAATACAAGATGTAATTCAATCGATACATGATGCATTTTCTCTATTTCATTTTTTTTTCTTTTTACAATATAAGCCACATTGTTCATTTTTCTCTTTTTTCATTTTTTATTCTTTTTAAATTACAAGCCTTATTTAGTTCAATATATACATGGTGCATTTTTCTCCTTTTTATTGAGAGAATGCAACAGACGTTGCATAAGTATTTTCTGAAAATTTATCATTTTTTTTTATAAACCTATGCTATTACACAGGGAAGGAGAATTTGGCATTGGTGGGATTCGAACCCCCTATCTCTAGAGTGGAGTCATAAAGCTTTAACTGGTCGACTCTCTGTTCGTTTCCAAAATTTATCATAGAATGTGCCACAAATTATAATATACTTCCAGAGAATTGAGTGGACAGTTTATTAGCTTTATGGTACAAAAGACTGCCTTCGGATAGTTTAATGATTAATCTGAGAAAAATTAACTTCAAAATACATTAGTAATGAATAATCAAAACTGTCAAACAAATAAATTTTATAATATACAACTTCAAAGCACATTACCTTCTAGGCCCTTGTCCAACAGCCCCATGGCTGTATTGACCAAATTATTCTTTCCAATGTTTGCATGTGCCAATGCATGCATTTAATGGCAAGAAATTTTCTTTACCGTGCCTTTGCCCGATTGAATATGTACGTATATATATGCCCTGCATCAGACATTAAGTTAGAATTTCATATATAAGTATTTTTTTTGGGTAGAAAGCAAGCTATTATTGGGAAACTTAGCACCTGTTGATCAACTAAAACGGAATTTCGTTGTTCATGCTTGCACAAATTTCTCCACCACCCTCTTGGGAAAGGGGGAAAAAACAAAAGCAAATGGCTGCATCTCTGCCTCTTGTGCTTTCTTCTCTGGTTTAATTTCTTGTCCTTTTTCTACCAGGGGAATGGGAAAGGTAAATCGTTACACCTAATTAATGTCAGGCCTTGAGGACAGTTAAATTAATTGCTTGTCGACTTGCTTTTACAAAATTTTGGTGATCAAAATTAATTAGGAAGATAGTTTAAATAATGTTGAAAATTTTATGGGTTAATTGCAATATGATGTTGAAAATCACACGCTTTTTAATGGTTAGTTGTGTTATAGCAGCACTAAATTATCAACCTCAATCCCTACATAGTAATAGTTTTCTGTGCTTTAATGATAGGATCAGCAGTTTGCCATCCGCAATCCTGTGGTGTATCCTTTCTTTTCTCCCAACAGAAGATGCAGTGGGAGCAAGGGTTTCATCAAAAGATGGAAATCTCTATGGATTGATGTTATCAGTCTTTATTATGATGATCATTTTTGTATTCTATCAGCCTTATCAACATAACAATAAAAAAAAAAAAAAAAAATCTGGTTTGCACAACTTGTTAAAAAGGATTGGCTTCTCAGCAATGTGCAATCCATAAACACGTTGTCTCCAGCGGCTCTGTATGACTGTGATCCATTCTATGTAGATTTTTATGGATTAGCACTGCAATTTCACATAATCTTCGAGTGCTTGATATCTTTTTTTGTGCGTGTTCTGACTCTTAACTTGAATTACCTATTTACTTGTGAAACTCCAGATTTTCTTGAAATTGAGGGGTGATATAGTCATCAATGTACCGAGTTTGGTTTGTCTTCCTCTGCTGGTGACCCAAATCTCATTTTGGTTGAATTAAAGAGCCCTGAAATCTCTACTTAAACTTGTATCTGACTGCACTGCACCAGAAGACCTCCATATTGAGAGGGATCTGTGTCGTGAAGTTGCAATATTTCCAATTTTTTCCTCAAACATTGAAACAACTAAAAACTGACTGTTGAAGGTGAACTCAATTACCTGCAAGATTTACTCCACAGCACAGCCAATTTAGAAATTATAAACTTTACAAGGCGTTGGTCTCACCAAGAATCTCATCAGGCATGCTGGTCGAGTCCTGGACAAGTCCCAAGCAAGATGCTTGTATACTTTAGAAGCAAATTTGTGATAGTCATTGAAATCTCACATCATATATTATGTTGTTAGTCACTAAAAATAAAGATATCAATTTTCAGAAGGTTACAGTCTAAAGATTACTCGAATTGAAAGAGAAGTATTGGGCGCTGTGAAAGTAAAGAATTGTCCAAAAATGTAACTTTCAGGTACCTATAGAAGCATATGATTATATATTACTCAAAGGCATAGAGAAACTCAAGAGAAGTTTCCTCCCTTCTTTTGTGAGAAGCAAGAAAAGTTCTATCAATTTCAATGTTCTCTACATATTGGTAGGAATGCTATATTTAATTCATGCCGCTATTTCCCCCACAAAATTGTATGATTTCTCTCCATGTTTAATTGGTGCATTTTTTTTTTTTTTTTGGATATGATAAGGGTCTCCGACATTGTCTATGCAAAAATGTGATCTGTCCGGTCATCTAAAGCTACGCCTCTTTGTGGCGTAAAATTTTCTTTCCGTTCTTTCCTAATGCCTTGGTCTTAAGCCTCTCCGGCCATGCCATTGCAAATACGCGAGCACCACTACACATTAATTCCTAGAAAACAATGGAAGGAAAAAAAAATGGTTGCAAGAGACAAGAGAAAACAAGAAAAACCCAAGTGGATGAAATTATAAAACGGAAAAATGGAGGAGGGAATGGAAAACGATGAGCAAGTGGATGAAATGGAGAACGATTCGCTTTCTTCTGAGTTCCGATTGAGTCATCGATGATTCCGATTATTCAAACACCGGCTTTTCGCACCCCAAGGCAAGTCAATGTACTTCAACTCTCAACTTCTCAAATCGAATTCCCCACTCAAAACACCCCCCCCCCCTCCCCCCACCCCCCAAAAAATTTTTTTTTTTGGTTTTTTGAATGAAAATTTTTTATATTTTGTTTATTAGGAAACCTTAACTGAGCAAGAAATTGAAGACCTTATCAACAACCTTCTAGAAGTTGAGAATAAGGTACATTTAAATTCGTAAATTTCAGAATTTTTTTTAAAGGTTTAGGTGGAATTGTATTTTTTTTTTCTTTTTATTTTATCTTCTTTTTTTTTTTTTTTTGGAAGGCTGCTGAGGCGCAAGAGGAGCCGGAGGAGGAGTTTGCGAAAGTGTAAGCTGAAGTTAGAGAATAATTGCGGCAAACTCTTGCGGGATGATGTAAAAATTTTGATTTTGGATTTTATTTAGTTTCTAAGAATATAATTTTTAGATTTTTGTTGATTTCTTGCTTTGTTTAAGTATTGGGAAAATAGTTGGAGAAGGCTGCGGCGGAAGAAACGGATGAGACTTTTAAGGAAAACTGGGAAAATGTTCTTGACGAGCTTCAAACTGAGAGTGCTCACTTGTTTATATGCTTCCTTTTTGCGTCAAAGATTAATGTTTTATCTTCGAGTTACAATTAGATGTGTATTTTACTCGTTGTTAGCAACATCGCGTTATTCTCTAGGATCAAGTGGGATATAAGCTGGTTTATATTTGTATCATCCTAAATTTGTGTGAATGTTTGTTGTTCCTTTGCTTTTTGGTTTTTCTTATCAATGTCAACCAAAAGGAAGCAAAATATTTATCTGATTACACTCTTCTTTTCCTGGTTATCTGATTAACTTTGTAATGCATTGCCCTGATATTCTGTTCATATCTACATTGACAGACCTTTTCACTTCCATTTTGTTGTTCCTAGTCTCATTGAGTCTAAAATGCATATTGCTTTTAAGTTAATGGTTAGCTTGTTTGATGATGCTGGTCGATAAATATTTGTGGGACAACTAATTTGTATATCCCTATTGTTTACTCTTCTTTGATCTATCTTAATCTCCCATTGTTTAAATTTTATTTGGTTACGTTTTGCCTTGTTTGATCACATGGAGTCATCTTTAGCAGATCTAGTTTTACAATTGTTGTCTTTAAGCGTGTCTTTTCATAGAATCTCCTGAGAAGTTATCTAAGTTCAGTAACAAATTCTCGCTAATCATCTTGAACAATGTTTGTTTCTGGACTCATTTAATTGCTTATGTAGTCAGTTCAATAAAACAAGCTGAGATGCTGAGTAAGATGCTCATCAAGAATAAAACTTTTGAGAATATGTTGCATGTTTTCATCGGCCATCTCCTTATGCAATTAATTAGCTGTTTTCTGATGCAGCAATGTATCCCATCTTTAATAAACTTTTGCTATGCGCAGATGGATTGCAAACTGTCATGAACATGAAACTCTCCTGCGAGAGAATGAAGAGGAAAAGCTGTCAAAAGAGGAACAGGAGATGGCTTGGGAAGTACATCGGAGAACTTTTGAATGGCAGGAGGTACAACGAGTTTCACCTGATGAATCAACATTGGAGAAGCATCAGAGAATGGATGACAAATCTGCAAGTGAGCCACAGAAAAAATCTGTTCAGGAAACTGCTTTTGATCAAAAGCCAGTGCCCTCAAACAGAGCTCCCTCTGCTCTTGAGAGCAAGTTCACATACACACCTACACATCCAAGGAATCGTATAATTTTGAGAAAATGTACAAATCCTTTGCATTTGCTCACACATAGAAGTCATGGCACAACAATGGGCTGCAGCAGTAGTATGCGGGGAATGTCCATGGGAAATTAGTTGGGAGGACCTCAACAGGACAGCAGGTAGGTGATACTGTCATTGCTTTGCATAGGTTCAAGTCCAACATGCTTTTTTTTTGGTTCATATTATATGGTGATATTTCACATTTTGTTATAACCAAGCTCCGTGGCATCTATAGCAAGTAATCTGTTTTTGTTAGCATGTAGTTGTAAATAGATCAATTTTGGTGCATGGGCCCATGTGAGGCTAAGGTTTGTAGGCGATATTGTCTCTAAATCAAGGAACTAACATATATAAATATTGATCTCAAATTCTGAAGTGAAATTGGTTGCTCCGAGCAAATTCTATCTCTATTCAAATTGAAAGGAACTCCCTGAAGATATATATTGTGAAGATGGTGCTGGGTTCTGCTTGCTTTCAGAATCGTGAGTTCTTATGGTCCTACATTTCTATAGGATTAAGGATTAAAATTAGCGATGGGTTCTGTTGCTTTCAGAATTGTGAGTTTTTATGGTCATACATTTCTGTAGGATTAAGGTTTAAAATTAGCAAATCTTTTTGTAACTTGAATTAATCAATATGATACTGAATTACCTGTTTTTAGTTTAAATATTACGTGTGGATATGTCTGTATACATAAACCCAGCCAGGACGTGGAATATATATGACCATATAAAGAATGTTGCCTTTTTTCCTTTTCTGATACTAAAGTTCCATGAAATTTATGTGCTGTGTGTGTGTGTGTGTATTATTATTATTATTTTTGGTGGAGGAAATGTGAATATATACTCCCTCAATATTATTGCTGCTACTATATTCCCCCCCCCCCCCCTCTTTTGGTGTTTTCAGGGGAAAGACTAGATGGGGGGGGGGAGAGAAGAGATGGGCGAATTTTTTTTTTTATTCATTTTCAATTTTGATATTTGGATAGTTTGTTTGTAAGCAGGATAGAAAAACTATAATTTTTGGTTATTGTGTTTGCGAACAAGAAACACGATGAAAATGTTTTTATTTTCTTAAATAGTAAGGGCTAAATAATAATTGAAACCTAAAATTCAATATTTTCGGCTCCGTGAGGAGAATATTATGAGTTGTATTTTAGAACCTACTTTATAGTTTTGCATTTTTTGGGGAAAAACATAAGTTATTTAGTTAAAAATGAGATAATACAAACATGTCCTTAAACTTTATAAAATCCTAAGGTAATCCTCAAGTTCAATGGTTCCTTCTTAATGTGTTTTTTGTTTGTTTTTTTTTCTCTTAACCTGTTTTGTTTTGTATCAACCATGCACTCTAGTAGGAAAAAGCCATTCTATCATGGATTCAATGATGGGGATGAGAGCCAACAGAACCTTGGTAGCTCTCATGCCCACCATTAGATCATGTGGACCGGATTCATTTCAAAAAAAATTCTAGTAGGAGTACTAGTATTTATAGATGGCCTAAAATGGAACATCAAATATATGCGTTTTTCTTCTTGTGTCTACTTACATTTCTCATTTTCTTTTCTCTTTATCTTTAACAACCCCCCCCCCCCCCCCCTTCCAAAAAAAGAAAAAAAGAACACACTTCTTTCTACTTAAAAAAAAAAACACTTCTTTCTCTCTTCTGTTCTCTCTTTCCTTCCCCCACCTCTCTGGCTCTCATATTCTAACCAACCAATCCTGCGGCTCTGTGCTTCCCTCCTCTCCTCCCTGCTTGCAGCAGTTGACATTCTACAATTAAACTTGGATTACAAATTACAACTGTGGCTGTAAAAGAATCGATATCAATGGGCCTACTCGTGATCTTACTCCACCAATGGTTGAGTTTGATGATCAAGTTCGAGTTGCTCGAATAGCTTGTATATGTGTGTGTACGTAGGTTGTAAAAAATAATTCCTCGACTCACCTTCTTTACTAAAAAAAAGCAAAATTTATAAATTTATGTTATACAATTCAAAATAGGTTAAATTTAGTCCAATCTTGAGCTCCGCTCGAAATATGATTTTAAGACTGAGCTTGAATCATATTTCGAAGCTTACTTTGAGTCGAACTAGATTTCTAGGTAAACTATATAGTGTCAAGTTCGGGCAAAGCAAATTTTACTTGTTACTATTAGTTGATTCGACTCGAGTCCTAGGTAAATTATATAGTGTTAAGTTCGGATTTTACTTGTTTTACCTAGTGTCAAGTTCGGATTTTACTTGTTACTATTAGTTGATCCTCGAACAAGTCGACATGACTTGTGTACACCCTTAACTACAAGAAACCCCAAAAAAAAATTTAAAACTCTCTTAAAAATACTATTAAAGTGGAAAAAAAATTGAAAAGCGCATGACATAATCAATCTCAATTGACCAATCGCATACATCAATAAGTTGATAACTACTTAAGGACATAATTAAGTAGTAGTTTCTGGCTGTATTTCACGAATTTATGGAGTTTCGTCTTCTGTTATACTTTCTAATTCCCTTTATCAATCAAAATTACTAGGTGATGGGCCAATTGCTTTATCAATTATGTGAAATTGACCACAGTGCGTTCATATACTCTTAAAACAATGGTACACTGTAGATATTGAATGTATCCCAAAGGCTTGCCTTGATAGGACGCCGAGATACAGTGGCACAGAAACATGCAAATAATGGTTGCCATACCAGTTACAAGATATCACACTAGATGTCTGTTCCAGTTTCGTGTCCTATGCTCCAAATGCAGATTGAAAGGCATGCTCATTGCTCTCAACCCCATACTAATATCAAAGAGGCTAATCAAGAATACCTAACACCTTTCATCCCCAAGCCAATTATCCTTCTCTTTAGGCCCCGTAGGGACCTTCTTCACCATAAAGTTCAGTTGGAAAGAGTTCAAAAATGCTCTCCACCGTAAACCTAATCAAAAAGGGAAGGTGACTGAGGATCTTATCTGCTTCTGATCGTGCATCGTACACAATCTTAGGACCCCACTCTCTCATGTACTGCAACCAATGAGGTTCTGTAATGACTCCATCTCCAAGGTACTCGGCTGCAATGAGTTGATACTTGTTGCTGGAGTCTATGGAATACTTGCTTTGGGCACAATCATTCCTCACTCCTATTCCAAGTTTTGAGGAACCCTGAATGTAGCAACCAGCATGTGGGTAACTCGCATGACCATGTTTTGATGAGTACACAATTGGCTTGTTACCCTGGATGAACTCTAACTCACAGGCATCAACCCATTCACCGCCACTATGCTCAGAAAAGTAAACACTCCACAGCTCTCCAGTGAAGTTGCTTATCCGGAGAGTAAAATGCTCCCAATCACCAACATGTTCACCTACTTTGTTCAAGGCTATATTCACCAATGGTGCTTTAATGGTTGCTGGTCCATTGAAAGGGCAAAAGATCCACATGGCTATATCAGTGAAACTCCCCCCTAACGCTGGTTTAACATGAACATAGAGCTCTGCACTCTCGATGTTACCACGCATGAGATAATTCCTATCATCATTATCAAGTGCCAGATCCAGCCAGAATTTGCCATCATTATATCCACCACCAGGTAAATTTGAACCCCTAAAGTCAATGGCTATGCCCTCATCCTTTCCCTCTTCGTAAAGAAGGGCTCCATTTTTGAAGAACCATGAAACTGATGAAGGCAAATATTCATCATCTGGGTGGAAATAAACTGTAGGTCCATAATGCTTAATGAGTTCGTCGATCTGGTCAAGATTTGGCATTGCATTTAGAGCTGTGTCCAGGTTTTTCAAGCAAGCAATATCATATTCGTCTAGAGAACTGAGGTATGAAGTGCGGTAATATTTCCAACCTAATGGACTGCAGAAGAATGTCCCAACAGAAACACCTTTGCACAACATGCCCCGTTTGCAGGGTCTTGTGTCCCAGATGCTAACTGTATCTGCACTAAATAACACATCAGTTGTTTCACAACTTTCCGTCAGGTCAGCCCGAACACACCTAACTTCCTCAAGCTCAGGCTCCTCAGCTTCATTAGTGATCACGAAACCCATTGATTTGTAACCGCTTGGTGCAATTGGCAGCCAAATATAACCACGCCCATCATTACGAGAACTTGAGCTCCAAACCAAAGAGAAGCCAAGAGGCTTCCTAAGAGCTGCAAACTCTGATGCCAACTTCTGAACTTGGTTGTCATGAGTCAAACCAGCCACTTCTCTGGCTACAAGACCGTAGACCTGTATTTGTTGGTCATCTGGCTGACAGTAATGACCTAGGCTGAAAAACCCATCTGGAATTTCCACTGGCCTATAAAATGAGATGCCTTTTGATTCTTTTCTTGAAAGCTTACAACTCCAAATCCTCTCAAACTTGGTGACTTGAGCAACCTCAATTTCTCCTAAGCATATTCTCCCTGTAGCAAAACCTTGACCTGCAAAGATGACAAAATATTATATCAACCGAGACTTTGCATAAAGAGCATAAATAAAAATGAGCCAAGTATAAAAAGACTAATCTCCTAATCCATGTTTGAAATATTCATTTGACAATGTCCTATAACCGCTCTAACCCCCTCCAAGAAAAATCACTAAAATTAACAGACATGGCCACACATCATAAACAGAACACAGCTGCAGAAAATTCTGTTATCTCATGTTCTACATCTTGCCAATTTTAGCTCAAGTAAATTCAATAAAAATGAGTCGTCATACCAAAACCAGTACTCAGATGACAGGCTGAACGCAAATTAGCAAAGCGGACATCAAATTTTAGAAATCCATACTCACTGACTTACTCCCAATTTGGGTACATGTTCCACAACATAGGCAGAAAATACAAGGACTGAAAAGTAGTAAAGAGGCATGGCAATAAAACCCAAATTACCTAAATAATAATTAAAGGAAGATCAAAATTATTTTAACTGTGAATCCCTGTTTGGAGAGAATCCAACATATTTAGTACTCTTGATCATATACCCTGACAACTCAAAGTCAATACTATCTTAGAATGTTGATCAAGATCAAAAGCTTCTCGACTCAGCAATTCAACAACTTTCCTCCTAACAACCTCGGTAGTATCAAGAAATTGCACAAACAGATAGCTAATCATATGATGTGACAATCATTTATTGTTATTCATCGAAAATGATTTCACATCAAGGAAAAATGATCACCGGATTTTAGCAATCCAAGAACAAAGCATAGCTATAGGGAAAGCTTTACTCTAATATGCACTCTTAAATAAAACTGATTACACTATTTCAATCCAATATAGCAGAGAAAGAAGAATCAAGATGAGATCTTTATTAAAGAAATTTCAAAGATATACCTTGAGACCACTGAGGAAGGGGTGCTGGCAGCGAAAATGGCTTTGGGTCCACTGGAAACAATTCCTCACTATCATCGTCCGAGCAATAACACTCGCACCCCAACATATTATCTTCTTTTTCTTCTTCTTCAAAGCATCAGGAACTCAAGAACCCTCCAAATATTTCTCAAGATTTTTGCTATCAGCTATCCAACATGTTCCTAAACTACCAAATGAAACACCTAACACAATTGACTGTTACTACAACCTTAAAAAGAAAACCAAAAGTGGAAGGTGGGTTCTTCAAGAATTACCAGTCTTTTTCCTTTTTAAGTTTCCTATGCAAAGATCAAACAATCCTTGCCCAGGTTCCAACAATTAAGGACGTTCATGGTTTTTTAAGCTTTTTTATCGGGAAAGAGGAGAAAAGAGACACAAGAATTATGTTACTTTTACTTTTTGTTTTGAAGGGGATGAGTGAGCAGAGAGCAAAAACAGAGAAGAGATGGTGAACAAAGCATTTGTTGAATTGCATTAATCATATAAACAGAAAGTTGGGTAGGGACTTCGCAAGTGGCTGCTTTATGTTGTTGACGTTGAATTGTAGGGGGGATTTTATCTGTACGAGTGTTAGTTTGCACCGTAGTGGCACTTCCATTTTGGAGGCCGGCAAATCCGGGGCCCAGGGGCTTCATAAATCCCATTGAGACAAGTTGGCTCCCTCATTTAATAAGCAAAAACAGATGATTAAGAATAGGTATACTGGCCAAATTTAGCGACGTGGTCTTAAACTGAAAAAATATTATAAATTTTAACTGATCAGTTATATTTTTTCACTGAACACTTATATCGCATCCAACTTATTCGAACTAATGCGGGGCAACTTGTTAGGAATATGCTAGCAAATCCCCAAGCATGCCAATTCTCAAGCAATTAACACAATTAAATTTGAGATAATTTCTCTTAAGGACGATGAAACTACTTTTATAATGAACAAAGGGAATGAAATTTTTTGTATAATTTTTATAAAAGCCATCATTTGTATACTATGTAAATATATTTTGTTCAAAGAATGTTATATTTTCGTACATATGTTTTCAAGATTAATACTTGCTTAAGGAAATATGCATAAATTCCATAGCACTTCAATTTTGGAGGCTAGGAAATCCCAAAAGCATCCCAATTCTCAAGCGATTAACACAATTAAATTTAAGATAATTTCTCTTAAGGATAGTGAAGCTTTTATAATGAACAAAGGGAATGAAATTTTTGTATAATTTTTAATAAAAGTCATCATTTCTATATTTTGTAATTATATTTTGTTCAAAGAATGTTATATTTTCGTACGTACGTTTTCAAGATTAATACTTTTTTAAGGAATTATGCATAAATTCCATCTTTTTCATACGTTAAAGATTTCCACCTCCCTTGTGTTCCTACTTTGAGATATAAAAGAAAAGAATAAAAAAGGAAATGTAGAGGTTAGGTGATACATCTTTTCAACCCAAAATAATAATAAAGATGAGCATAGATTTTTTTTTTTTTTTTTTGAGACTAGAGATGAGCATAGCTTTGGTTCCTCCATGTATCTATATAGTAGTAAGTATTATAACAACTACATTAGGAAACTATCTCAGCTTAAAACTAATCTTGTCTTAACAAGTAGATTGACATAATTTAAGATTAATTGCGCATGAATATATTTTGCCATTCAATTTGCAGGTTATATTTGGATGATGTGCAAGAGTTTAAATAATGATGAACAAAGCAGCTACACATGCAAATACATATATGCATACAATTGTATATATAATATTGAGAATATATATAACTAAACCATGCCTAAGATATAAATTTAAAGATCTTGAAAGTAAGAGAAAAATATATGAAAGTAACAAATAAAGATGTCACATACTAAAAGGTCCAATCATAGCATACCTTGCATCTTAATGTGTAGACTACAAACCATGTTATCCTTTCTGTATATGTTAGAATTATGAAAAAAAAAAAAGATTATTATATCAAATTTATAGGGGGGAGAGAACCATATCTTACAATGTCGTCTATCTCTCAATCAATATGGAAATCGTGGGCATTTTGCAAAGGGATCGTATTACTGATTCTAGAAGGCAATCAATGAATGAATAAATGCAGCCTTTGAAGTGGGGCGTCCTCCTCCACATAAGTCTGCCTTCCAACTTTGACCAGGTCATGTACCAAACATTTTTTCTTTGTCTTAGGCCAAAGATAGAACATAGAATAGAAGTGGAACACAATTTTACACGTTATTATAATATAAAGAAACGATCTTAAGACTTTTTATGTTTTAGCTTTTTTTTTAATTATTCTTTAGACAAAACACTAAAGTCATTTTAAAGGTGTACATTAATAAAATAAGCCATTGATGGCTCGTTACGATTTTGTTTTCTAGGAGTGAATATTTTTTGAAACATAATATTGTTATAATATATGTAACATAAAAAGATAATTGAGAAACGTATTTAATATTTAGTCACAGTGTAAGACGAAATTTCCTCCAATAAAATGTTTTGAAAGTTTAGGATGGCTTTGGTGACGTTGGATATTGTTTTTTTTTTTTTGGGTCCTTTGGATATTGTTGTTTGTCTCTCACATTTTACCTATTGGATTGTGGCTACTAGGTAGACCATTATTGTTCCTTCGTCAAATTTTCCTTACGTACGGATTGGAGGAAAAAAAAAGAAAAAGAAAGAGCCGAATTAAATACTATAACCGACATACGCGGATTCAGGTCACTGTACGTATCGCAATATTATTAGAGGACAGAATTGTTGGTGGTCCTAATTTGGTCCAATCATTGGTCAAATATTTCCATCTAGATCAAGCTGTTTATGCCGCTACAATATGCTTAATTTTAATTTCTTGTCTAAAGGTCATATTCTCATCAGAACAGCATATTCCCCTCCTTGTTTATATCATTTTTTTTATTCATTTCTAAATTACTTTTGAGGGGATTATGGAAGAAGAAAGAGACAAAATTTTGATTAGAATTGTACATGGTAGAAAGAGGTTGATAGGAATTTATGGGCTAACATTATCTTCTTTACCACTTGTTGGACTTCAAAAGTCACAATTCTCAGGATACTGTGTGCCCTGAGGTGGGTAGCGGTGCAATTGATGTTATAGAATAATTCGATCTCAAATTCATTTTTTTTTGTCTATTAATTACTTGTACCAGTATAATTAACATTTGGAGAAGGGGTGGAATAAAATGGAAAGTTGTAAATTTACATCTTTCCTTAAAATCGTTGTTTTCTTGTACATTCGAGTTCATCATTATTTCTCTTCTTCTTCTTCTTCTTCTAATTTTTTTGGCTCAAAATTATATGATTGGGAGGTGTTTACCCCCATATCTGAGGGTAACTGAGTTGGGTATCCATCTATAGAAACCGAAAATCTAGCCTAGAAATTGTTGAACGACTCAACTTGTATAGTTCCTAACTTGTATGGTTTGATTTTTTTCAAAGCTAGGGAGGCCTTCTCGATTACTTTGTCCCATTCCAATGTCCACGGAACGCTTTTCTCAATTGTAGATATTATAAGTTTTAACGTGTCTTTTAAGATAAAAACAACCAAAGATTTTTCAACACGTAATAGACCAATGTCATCATTTTTGGCACGTAAGCGGGTTCACTTTTTGGGTAACATTATTTCACTTTATATTAGAAAAATTCGGTTTCAAATTTGACTGCTTATAGGGCTCGTTTGGTTCACGAGCAAAATGAGATTAGATAACTTATTACTAGACAATGAATTCTAAGATGAGCCATCTTTGAATTAATAGTCCAATTTATCTAATGTTTGGTTAATAATGGATCTGGATCTTAAGAAATATAATTGTGTATTTTAGTGAGAATTGAATTTTGCTTTAGTGACTAAAATATCTAAAATTATCAATATTAATTCTATTGATAATAGTGGTAGTGCACGATAGCAGATGATCATGGTGGTGCACTACAATAGATGGTTGTGGTGGTGTGACATGGTAGTGGTCATGGTAATGCTCGATCATAGTAGTATACGGTAATAGATTGCAACAGTAATGCTGTTGTTTGACATTAATAGTGGTGGAGTTCAGTGGTGTAGTGATGTGTGATGACTGTGGTTGACGGTCATCGTGGTGACGGCAGTGCAATTTGGTGTTGGTGGTGGTGCACAATGGTGGAGAAAGTCGTGGTGCATGACGGTGGTAATAGTGGTGCATGTGGTGGTTTTAAGGACAAATTAGTCAACAATTTTATTATCCCATCTAATAGTCATTCCGAGATGATTAACACCCCCACTCCCATGAGATTATTTTATCCCATGAAAAAGGGATTAATTTGGTTAAGTAAGATGCGTAATCCTATGCTTAAAATGTAACTAAATATTAAATGACATAAGATTAATAGTCGAATGTCATTCCACAAACTAAACGCATCCTTAGTGGATCTATAAGAATTTTTATAAGCGAAAAAAAGGGGAAAAAAAGTGTAATTTGTTAGAGCTATTGAAAGCTATGAGTAAATGCGATATGTAAGAGCTATTGTAAGGTAGGTTGCCCTAACTTTGGAATACGATAAACTTTTTCTCCTCCTGACTTTCTTTTGCCCATATAAAAAAACATTTAGTATCACAAGCAATCACATAATAAATGAAGGAGAAACCATCATTTTCACGTGCCGCCTTAGGTTACAATGTACAATTAATGGCCAAAATGGCGAATTGTATTTCCATATTTTATTCGCGATGTTGAACTGGTAATAAAGATGAACCAAATAGTCAATCAAGTTAGCTAAGAATCAGTCTCATTTTAATTGGTATAATTTTAAAGTGATGCCAATTGGCCCATAAACTTCAACAGTTCTGCAAAGATGGTTTTTGAACTCTCTTTTGTTAGTACTTTGGGTAAATTCAAACAAAAAAAATACAACCTCATGGTGCCCCTTGTACATAAATTTGAGATCATTTAATTATTGGATCTTGTAGTTTCACGAGATGCATTATTGGACGCATATAGAATTCTTAGAAAGGACACAAATTATTTTCTCTTTTCTAGCCATCGATTAACGTACGATTTATTAATGAATCATGTCAAAACCAAAATACATATGTAAAATTTTAATTTTTCAAAAGAAGTGATTCAAAGTGATAACTTGATGTGATTCAAAGGGATTGAAATGAATTCGACTTACGAAGAGGACAACAAAACTAATATGAAACATATTAACATTTTCAGTCCAATTCACCTGGGCTTTTCCCAACCCAAGAAAAGGGCTTAATTTTTAATTTATGTGACAAAATTTTTGTGTCGTTAATCTATCCAACTCAAATAAGACAAATCAAGAGGAACATAGTCATTTTCTTAATGGAAATCTACCCACATAGGTACAAGCTATAAAGCAACAAAACATCGAAAGGCATTCCAAGGCCGAAGAGAGGGACTATAAAATTGTTGGCCCTTGCTGCTCAAAATAATTGATAACTAATATTTGTCCACAACATCATTTTTTAGATTTATCCGTGTATACACTACTTCAAATGCAATGCTCATCTTTGCTAAGAAATGTAAGGTAAATTTCTTGAACGAACACCAATATGCAGGCATTCCACCAACCCAACGTAATTGACATGTCTGTATAATAATAATTACTATATTGAGATAAGTGTTTTAAAATTTGGGAGGAATGTTGACTTAGAAGTATATAATTTGGAAGTAATTTTATATTTCTTATGATTCTTTAACTACAACTTTTTCTTTTTGGTACCTTATTTATACGTAAAAAATAAAATCCTACATGTATCTATATCCAATCCAACCCCAAGACGTATGGCCAAAAAGGGGAAGAGTTAATTCCGCTGAAACTCCATCCTACCTATTAGCGATACAAAAATATGGTGGTGGAGAAACTTCACGTATAACTGACTTCCCTTACACCATCAAAAGATACGAAACACCAAGTCCCAAAGAAAAATAAACACTAACAAATTTTATGATTCACTGCCTTCTATAACACAATTGGCTTCTGCAGTTTCTTGCACAGGTTTCTTGCTTGTCATCTTCCTCGTTTTTGATGGATGACGAATGGGAATTTTCATTGCTACTGATTAATTTGGTTTTGAGCTTTGCCAGAAAGCGCAACAGAGGAACCACGAGACCCCTATCGTTTCCCTTTGGTTTTTTGAGCATACCATAATGTCTCCACTTCCCTTCCAGCTCCTGGAGCTGAATGTAGTATCAGCTCAGGATCTTGCACCCGTATCGAAAAATTTACGTACATATGCAATCATATGGATCAACCCCGAAAGAAAACTGCGTACCCGAGTAGATCAACTAGGCCAAATCAACCCCACATGGAACGATAAATTTGTCTTTCGTATGGACGAAAAGTTTCTAAATTCGGATACTTCTTCGGTCAAGATTGAAATTT
>JAMWEH010000028.1:0-47834 GCA_024721245.1 Mitragyna speciosa | reverse complement strand
TTGGGTTTACATGCAAGGGGGTTAAGTAAATTTTGGAGAGCCATACCCCCAATTATATATGGCAAGCAGTCAGAAATTTCACTTAACATGCCATTAGGAGACTCACCGACTTATATGAGATAACAAATATTGTAATAGTGATTGATAAAAAATAAAAAAAAGAGATTCAATAGGCAAATAAGTATGTGTAACTTACTGTGCTTAGCTTCTAATTGACTCATGATAAATACCTCAATTTTATATCGTTTCCATTTGCAAAATTTTCTTTCTCATCACCGTTCGTAATTTATAAACAATCCTGAATTCTTTTTTTGGCGCTCCGCTCCCAACTCGTGGGGATATTCAAATTGTACAAGTTATCATACTTCTTCTTTTTAGTAAGATTATCTAGCTATGTTATTTTGTCTCGCTATGTTATACTCTATACTCCACCTGTTGCAGTTGAAAAGTTGCAACCCGTGGGCCTAACTGGAGATTCTTAAGTAATTTGGATTCACGGTTCCACCTGTGAATCTAGTGATTTAAAAGAGTGCCAAATAAGCAGAGTGATGCATCCTGATATAAGAAATTGATAAAAACTGATGTAAGGATGCTTATGTGGCTTTATTTTAAACTACAAATTCCACAATGAGGCTGTGGACTGGTCCATTTAAGAATGTTTCGATCTAACTGGCCTAAGGTGTTGGAATGTATGCCCTAAAACATTATTATTTTTAATACATTCCTTATTATGTTTTGTATTTTAATAACTTCTATTTTATCTATTAAATACTAGATTTAACTGATAAAGTCCTTAGAATATTTACTAATGTGATGGTAGTCACAAGATTTGATGACTATGAGATATCAATCACATTTATAGTAATATTCTTAAAGTTCTAGTCTAGTATTAATGAGATAGACATCATTAGTACGGAAAGACTAGTACACAGTTAGTCTCTACTTAATGTAAGTAGTGGTTGTTCTCATCAACCATGGTATAGAGATACCTAGGCTAATGTGTAGATGATTTGTAATGAACAAATTCATTGGAGTGATCCACTTAGAGATCCCATTAGGATATCTATCTAAGTGCCAATGGTTGTATCTCTTGTGAAAAATTATGTAAATGATCCTACAACTTGAGATCACCATGGTATCTTGAGTGTGAATCACTACATTTTGACTCTATTGCTTGTTACTCACCGAGAGTGACTTAAAGAATAGGGATTGGGTGTAGTGTGAAGCACGAAAAGATAATGAGTAATCAAGATAGGATTCACCACTTCCGATAGTAGGAGTTGATATCCGGATGGCCACTAGTGGGAAGTTAACCCTAAAAGTCGACTATATTAGATTAATTGAAGAATGTCTTCAAGTTAACCTAATCTAGGGTTAACTCCGGGAACTAGTAAATTTAATTAGTCATTAGGGAATTGGCACTCATTCCTTATTCCTTGACTAGTTGGATATCAGTGGTGAAAGGATAATAATTACATGGTAATTTTTCACAGAAAGGTTAAGTCAAAATTCCCTTGACTAATTTTCGAATACTTGGGTGGTCATGATGTGTTGCTAGACACGTCTCATGATCTATAATTATGAATTAATTAATTATTTAATTAATGATAAAATAAAGTTGTTTATTTTATTTAATTCTTTCGGGAATTATAAGTCATAATTATTACCAATGTTTTTGGAACCCTATTGGATCACACGCATTAGAGATTTAATTCTGGATTAAAACTGTGTGTATCCAAGTAAAGACTTGGAAATAAAGTATTTGATACTTTCAGGGGTTTAATTTGCAAAGAAAAATAAATTCGAGACTATCTGATACTTTCAGGAGTTTAATTGCAAAGAAAAATAAATTCAAGGATTACCTGAGCAAATAGAAGAAAATTGTTATCTCCTATCTGTCAGATAACTAAAAGATAGAATTTGTTACGATATATTTTTCGTTTGATTTTGAATCAAACGATTAGAACCTATCTCTCTATCATTCTCTCTCTATCCTATCTCTAGTATTTATATATACAACTCACTACTAGAATAAGATAGGCATCGATTAGTCGTAAGATACAGAGAAAAAGTGTGTCAATGTGTACGACATACAAAGAGAGAAAACAAACAAAGAAAAGTAAACGGAAAGACTAGCAACTTTCATTACTTTCACACATAGATCGTGGTGACGATCCTAGGATTTTCTCGCAGTGGATTCCAATAGAGGCAGGACGTCTGGATTGCTCAAGGGATCATTCATATTCTCCTATCGATCAGAAGAAACGTCACACGGATTAAGGTAATCTAGTTTTCCCTTTCTCTTGAATCATACGTAAAAACTTAAGGTAATTCCTTGGACGGTTTTGGAGAAATTTTTTTAATATTTCCGTTGCATTGTTCCCAAAAATCCTAACCTAAGGAAACTATTTTTTTTTTTTTTGAAACTTTGGGACATATGCACATGGTCCAAAGAACAAGCCACTCCATTTAGCATTTTAAATTGTCATCACCTCAGCTGTGGACTTCATAGGTCCATTGCCCTGTGATCATAAAACCTATCTAAAATGTATTAAAATAATCTAATCCTAGAGCAAACCTGTGAACACAATCTAAAATATAAATCTAATCATTACTAGATGAAATATCTACACTTTTGAAGATTTTGAGAATATTTCTGTCATATGCATATCCAACATATTGTCATGATCATCTTACCTTTTTCTTTCAAAGTGGAAGACTATTTCTTTTGATGTGTTTAAAATCATGACATTGGTAATATTAGACTCCACTATTTTCCTTCATAATTGAACCACTTGCTTTCATCTGTAGTCAAGTATTTTTACTTTCTAATCTTACATCGGGCATTTAGGACAGTTTTCGTATTTCATCTTTGGTTTTTATCTTTTGTTTTTCTAAGTGCACCAGGCCAAAAACATGATTTCACATTCTCGGGTTTTAAAGAGTATTTTCCACATAATGGGTTGTCATCATACTTTCATAAGACTCAAGGATAGAGATAAAATAAAATAAAAGGATCCTCACAAAAGGATCCTATCTTCCTCTTGATTGTATCACTAAACTTTTGGAGTTGATTTTAAAATTTCATTAAATAAATTCATGTGATCCATAAGATTTCATCCTGTTTCACGTTGGCCGTGTGGAATTGTTGCTTAAAATGTAAACTTATTGAACATGATTTTAACTAGAGAGACTCTTTTTTAATTTTGCTGAGAGTTGTGGCAAGGAATGTTTTTCATCTATCCTATTATTAAGGATATTGTCTACAATATAGAGCGGCATTGTATTCACACACATTGATTCTAACTTTCCCTACTCATCATCATCTTTCATGCTTGCTAATTTTTCATTCTATCCCTTTAATATTTTTGCCAAGCCTTGTTCAATCCAGATGTCCTTCACTCTAAAATTAATACAGTAATAGTTTTTGAAAAAAATACTTAAAAAAAAGAGATCCATCGAAATGAAGTGTCAATTTGCTAATATGTTTGAATAAAAAGAGTGGAAAGCCAATGTCACGCAATGAAATTACAGAGTGTTTTTAATACCCAACTCGAATAGGACGACTTGACCGTTTTAATCAAAAACCAATTGACTAATGTGCACTTATTACAACTTGCTTGACAGGAACTGGTCACGACCGACCGGCAAAAACCGGCTAACCTGGAAAATGGGAAAACTCGAAAAAACAGGGTTTATATCATATTTACTGATCCTCTGTCTAATTTTTTTTTGTTTATGTCCAAATGTTCATAACACTGAATAAAGCGACGTAGTTTTATATAGTTTCACATTGATACGACGTAATTTTATATTGAATAAAAAAAAAAAGACAAAGGATTTGAACTAAACATTTACTCTTTTTCCAGTGTTCTCTTTCCCCAACTTCAATCATTTCAATTCTTTATTTTAAGGATTCATGGTGGTGAATCAGCCATGCTACTTTTCCTATTGCTAGATCTTGAATTCAGAAGGGAGAGAAAAAGAAAAAAAAAAAGAAGAAGATAGCAAGAATCACCAAACCAAATTCAAAGGGAAAAGAACAAAGAAAATACGAAGAAAGGAAGATAAGAAAAGGGAAAGAGAATATGGAAAATATACAAGATTCCTTGATTTAGTTACATATGTGCAGGAAGAAAAGAAAGCAAATAATTCGGGACAAAGTGAAAAAGGAAAATCAAATAGAACCAGAGCATGAAGAAGATGAAGAACGGTGGTCAATAAAGGAATCGGAAGGAATTAGGTTTGTTTAGCTTTGATGTCCACAACTTTATTAACATTATGCTTTGACCTATAGATGTTTTTGAAAACGTAAATAGACCCTTGAATAATTTTTACTTTAAATTGTCAATCTTAATTTCTAAAATTGTTTGTCATATGTGTCTAATTAGTATTTAATAAACGTTACAATATAACCTTGGATTTAGTTATAGATACATCACATGTGCAATTGAGGTTTAAAAATATCAAATTTACTAAATTGCTACTTCATTATTACTCATATGTTTATTTAAAATTTCTGATGGTGTTAAGACATTTGTAAGTATTATAATGGCATATTATTTTAATTTGTAAATATGATATAGTTTTGGCATCATTTAGTTTTTTTTTATAGTGGTCCAACTAGTTGGACCATTTAAACCCTAATCCTTTTGCTTGGGCTATTCATCTCTTGGTCCAAGTTTAAAAGCATTGGAATAAAGTGGAGGGAATATAAATTCCCTTCCTATGTTTGTTTGCCTAGAAATTATTTTAAAGGAAACAACCACAACAATGAGAATAAAACACCAATTTGAAAGTGAAAACCATTTTGTTGCAAAATTTCACAAATTTTGTAAAAGCAAAATTTTAAAACAGATTATACAATTCATTTACAAATAAAACTCATTAAAAAAACTAATTTTATTTATTTGTCCCAATCATTCATACAAAGGAGTTAAACATTAACAAAGAGACTGAAACAAAATCTTCCTAACTTAACATATTATCAATAGCTTTCTTCTGAAAGTACATCCTTAAATTCATGTCTTATAATGTTTTAAGGAACACTAGTAATAATTGACATTAACAAGATATGCAAAACCAAATCATGTCTCATTTGAATATACTCAAAAAAATGTGTACACATTTGCTTATCATACTCATGCTCACAATTTTCTTTATTATTAGATTACAAATCTAAAAATTCATCAAATGATATTTCATATTTTATACAAACACATTTTATTTTCTTAAGCTGACAAATACTATTTATTGAGTAAACATAGCATATATATGTCATTTTATTCAAGTTGCATATGCAAGACATTTCTCTTTTTTTTTTTTATCTCAATTTCTTTATATTTATGAGGGAAATGATTCCAAAATAATAAAAAAACAAAAAATAAAAAAATCAATCTATGCGAACTGTAAAAAAAAAAGTAATCAAACTAGTTACTAATGCCGAGTCAAGTATCAGATTGGTTTCTAAATGTATCCAGTCAAGCAACTATGGACTGGCAGGTAATAGACCCAATCCACTTGAAGGGTGATTTTGTCATTTTGCTTGTTAAAGCAACCCCTTCACTATAGGTTCATACAGTCTATTCTCTCTCTCTCCTCTCTCTCTCTCTCTCTCTCTCTCTCTCTCTCTCTCTCCCCGTTACTTCCCTCTCTCTATGCAAACTTGATGCTGGTCTCTTTGTTGCTCTCTCTCTTTCCCCCCTTTCTAGCGTCACATAATGGATTCTTATATCAAACATGCTATAATGGTAAAAGTGGATTCTCAGATCAAGCCTTGATTCTAAGATTTAAAATTATTTATGTGTTGTAAATCTAAATGCAAAGTTATTCTTATGTTAATCGTCCTCAATATTGTGCTTTTGTTTAGTAGAGACTTATTGGACTTTAAGGGTTGAAGGGGTCTACTAGGGTTTCACAGTAAATTGAATGTTATTCAATGATTAAAAAATAGTTAATTGCTAGGTGCTTCTTTTTATGGTGTTCTACTCTATCCTGCACCAATTCATAATTATCTTTGGTTTGCCATTCGATTTTTTTCCTTTTTCTTGCTATGTGCTGGGTAGGAATGTAATTGAATTGAGTTGAACTCGAACATTACATGCCTCGAACTTGGCTTGATTACTAAATAACTATGCTCGAGCTTGAGCTCATCAAGTATACAAATTAGGACTCAAGATCAACTCGAGCCATGTTCAAAGCATACTCAAGCTGGAACTTGAATTTGAGTTCAATCCCGAAATACTTATACGGTCAATCTGTATATCGGGAGAATTTTTATAAGAGTAGAAAATATAAAGAATAAAAATTTGTATATTTTACATATTTGTATACAAGTCCCCAAATGTCTTTAATTTTCACACAATGGTCCTCAACCAAAGCGAGTGGTAGACCGCCAATTGGCTCAAGAAGCCCCCATTAGTTCGCTACCTACAATCACCGATGGCGACTTTTTCACTTTCAAAATATATCATCAGACTTATTTCTTTGCATAGATCAAATATCTAAGTTCAAATTGGACAAAAATGGTCTCCAAATCACGTAGATTAGATTAAGTCGCGGCTAAGCCGATATTGACACCGACCAAATTACCTCTGATGAGATAATCTTTACACCAATATGATTGTTGCATAAACAAGATTCCATAAACAAGTAGTAACAAATAAAATCAAGAAGGAAAAAATAGACGATTCAAAAAGCGTAGTTTTTGTTAAAAAAAAACCAAAAATACCACCCAATACATCATTAAATGGCAACAATCGATTTTGTATGAGTATGGATGTCCCCATTGGGGTGTGTGTGCACGTCTCTATGTGTGTTTCTGTGAGTTTATGTGGCCATGAAGATGAAAGCGTGAAATAAAGAAAAGCATAAAGAGATAGAGCATGAAATTAGTAGAGAGAAAGAAACGGTTATTAGCCTTTTTAATTTTTTGTTATTTTTTTATTTTACATCAATATGATTTTACAAAATTGCCCTATACTATTTAATGCTAGAATGGGTAAAGAAGTAATTTGCCTAAAAGTTTAAACTTTTTAGCAATTTTACATATATAAAATAAAAATAGTAATATGTGTGTGTGTGTGTACGCTCAAATAACTCGCAAAGTATTCGAGCCTAGTACATGAAAGCTTGAAATTGTCTCGATAAGCTATTTGAGATGCTTGAGTTTGACTTGAAACTGGTCCAGTTTGAGCTTGAGTCAAGCCTTTGACTGAGCTGCTCACGAGTAGTTTGGTTCATTTATACCCCTAATGTTGGGGTTGATCTAGTTAGCAAAAAGGTGTAAGAAAAAATAATCTTCCCATATCAATTTCTTACTACTTTTCTTTATTCCTTGGTACTAGATACTTAAATAAGCTCAAAATAAAAAATCATTACCCTATATCCAATGTTGAAGGACTCCTAGATGAACTTCATGGATCACAACTTTATACCAAAATTGATCTCATATCTTGTTACTACCATATAAGAGTTAAACCAATTGACGTTCCAAAAACAGCCTTCCAAACTCACCAAGAGTATTATGAATTTTAAGTAATGCCTTCTGGCCTAACCAATACCACAGTAACCTTTCAATTCCTTATGAATGACATATTTCAACCCTAACTCAGGAAGTTTGTATTAGTGCTTTTTTTATGATATTCTTATTTACAATTTTGACATGGAATCACATGTCCAACACTTGAGAACAGTGACTATTGTATGTTTGCTTAAGTGAAAGTGGAATACTTGGGACATGTCATCTTCTCTCAAGGTGTTGAGATGGACAAAACTAAGGTGGAATGGATGCTGAACTAGCTAACACCTACAATTGTCATGGCCTTAAGGGGATTTTCTAGCCTCACCGGTTATGTTATTATAGAATATTTAGAATTATGGTCTCATTTGCAAACTTCTCATTGAATTACTAAAGAAATATTCCTTCCAGTCAAGTTCCAAGTAGAGGAAGCCTTCCAATTGCTAAAACAAGTCATGAGTACTGCATGTATACTTAGACTACTTGATTTTCTTAGGTATTTATGGTGGAGATGAATACCTACAATAAGAGAGTTAGGACTCTCCTTATGTAGGAGAGACTTCTTATTGCTTATCCTGGGTGCTCAGCTCAAAGAATCTAAGGTTATCTAGTTATGAGAAGGAATCATTAGTTGTTATAATGGCTGGTAAAAAGTGGAAGCACTATTTGGTAGGATACCACTTCATCTTCAGAACATATCGTCAAGGTATAAAATTCCATTTAGAATAGAAACTTATCTAGGAAGGAATTTCAAACAAAAAATGAGGTTAGAATATGCACGACAGTTGGACTTGTACTAAGTTGGATACAAGATGTCATATAAAATTATAAATAGGATAAAGAGTGCCAATAGCTAATCCAGTAGCTCATTGTAAAACCTCAAAATTTTCCACATTATAATTAAAAGAAAGGAGTTTTAGATAAAAAAATGTTGTACATTTGGGAATGGAGGAAAGCTCAAATCACAAATAGCACAAGCTATGACTCTACTGCTATAGGAGGTCATTCAAGGCAATTGGGGAGTTTACAAAGAATCAAATCACTTTTCTTCTGGTCTAAAATGAAGAAGGATGTAGATTAATAAATTAAAACTTGTGATATGTGTCAAAAGAACAAAAGTGAGCTTGTACCTTATCCTGGTTTACTTCAGCCTCTTCCAATACCTAACCAGGTTTGGTCTCAAATTTATGGATTTTATAGAAGGTCTCTCTTTATCAGAAGGGTGTGACACAATCTTAGTAGTGGTGGATAGAATGACTATGTTTGCACACTTTTGTGCCTTGAAACATCCTTTTACAACTAAGGTGATAGTTGAAGTTTTCTTGGATAAGATGTTCAAACTACATGGGTGACTAGAAATCATTATTTCTAATAGAGATAAACTCTTTACAAGCAACTTTTGAAGGGAGCTTTTTAAACTCCTGGGGACCAAATTATACTATAGTACTGCCTATCACCTTTAAACTTATGGCTAAAGTAAGAGGATAAATCAGTGCTTCAAAACTTATCTCAAATACATGACCAACCATAGACCTCAACATTGGAAGCCTTGGCTACTAATGGCAAAATGGCGGTACAATACATACTACCATAAAAGTATCAACATGACACCTTTTGAAGCCCTGTACAACTATTAGCTAGTTTAATTACCTATGGGAACTTTATTTGATTTAATAATACCAGTCACTAGCGCACTGGCTAGGGATAGACAAGCACTACTCCAACTACTTAATCAGCATTTGAGACAAGCCCAAAGTAGATGAAGTACTTTGCAGACAAGAAAACAATTGAGAGGACTTTATCAATAGGAGATATAGTTTATTTGAAGCTACAACCTTATTGCCAACAGTCTGTGGAACTGAAGAAATAGTTAAAGCTTGCTTCTTAATATTATGGACCTTTCCAGGTCATTGCAAAAATTAGAGTGGTGGCTTACAAGCTGGACTTGCTTGCAGAGTCAAAGATCCATCTTGCTTTTCTGGTCTGTATGCATAAGAAGAAGGCTAGTGATAAGCCATGTATGCCCACACTTCTCCTAGTTGAATCTGACAATCAAATAAAAATAGCTCCTAAATCAGTGCTGAAGAGAAGAGATATTATGAGGAATAATCAGCCAGTTTCATAAGTACTTATAGAATGGGTGAATCTTGGACTAGAGGAGGCAACATGGGAAGATTTAAAATTCATTACAAGCTAATTCCCATAATTCCATCATTGAGGACAAGAAAGATTTAAAGGGGAGGGAATTTGTCATGAATAAAAAAGGAAACAATATCGTATAGAATGAAGAAAAGGAAACAATGTCATATAGCATAATGAAGTAGTAAATCAAAAACTAGTTAAAATAGTTACAGTTGTTAGAAGGGAAAATTTGTTTAAAGCAATAAAAGTTAGTTGAGCTGTGTAGACACCAAATTTTGATACACTGTTTATTTTTTCAACATTGGGAGCATTTTTATATTTTTGGGGTCAAATTCTAGTTTTTTAATAAATGGGGAACAAAGTCAACAATTTCGGGGGTCAAAACAATAATTTTTAACACGTAAATATTTTTTCATTAGTTTTGAAGTTTTAAATGTACATTTTGTATTTTTATACATGTTTCTAAAATTTTATGATTTTTTGAGTTCTACTAATATTTATTCTATATTTTACCAACATAGAGGCAAAATGATTATTTCGCCACGCGAATACCATTTTTGTCCATTTTTTGTCATAAATTTACTTTTCAGGTTTTTAAGTATGTTTTTAAATTTTTCTGATTTTTTTTAAGGACAATTGCTATCTTTCTGTAAATATTGAGTTAAGGGGCAAAATCGTCATTTCACATTCTAAACGCATTTTTCACCAATTTTTGAGTTCTAAATTCATTTTTTAGGATTTTAAGTTTATCTTTAATTTTTGATAATTTTTTTAGATCAATAGCCATTTTCCATATATTTTAACAACACAGGAGCAAAATAGTTATTTCGCCTCTTGAACATTTTTTTCGTTATTTTTGTGTCCCAAATTCATTTTTAGGCCTTTTAAGCATGTTTTTAAGTTTTTTTTTAACTTTTCTTGGGGTGAATTGCTATGAATAAATTTATTATTTACATTTTTCTTAATTTTTCTATTTTTGTGTTTTTGGAAAAGAACATCAATTTTTAATTTTTTTGTAGGGTTAAAGTTGTAATTTTGGTTGTCAAGGGCGTTTTGGTCTTTTGTTCATTTCTTGGAAGATAAATCTTTTGTGCACTATAAATAGCTCATTTTTGGGATTAAAAAAAAAGGGGGGGGGGGATACGGGAGAAAATAAAGAAGAGTCTAAAGAGAGTTCTTAATTTTTTAGTTTTTAGTTTTATCTATTACACCAAGAACACAAAAAACACACACTTTTTCCTACATTCATCTTCAAGTTTTCACCAAGAATACCAAAAACACCTACTAGGACTTAACACATCTTCAACTTTTTACCTAGAACACCAAGAACACACACCACATTCCTAGTGTATTTTCAAGTTTACACCTAAAACATTTAGAACACACACTAATGTATCTTCAACTCCACACCTAAAACACTTAGAACACACACTACAACTTTACATTCATCTTCAAGTTTACACTTAGAACACCAAGAACACACACTAAATCCCAAGACCATCTCACACACTTCACACATTTCTCTCTCACACACTTCACACAACTCACATATACTTTTCACATAAATTCACTCTCTCTCTCTCACACTACACACATTTCTCACAAGATAGTTCTTAACACAATCACAAACACATACTACAAATAATCACACGTTCACATTCACATTCACATACCATTTTTCACACAGCACCACACACAATGGCACACAATCTGTCACATACACTCATACTTACATAGATTCACACACCTCACAAAAACACACGCACACGCACATACTGCAAACATTCACATACTACACACGACTGAAAAATCAGCCATCAAAGCCCAAACCACCATTTCACTACCAAAACCAACAACCGATCAGACATTAACAATCCATCCTTTCCCCCCTGCGAACTGCCATCACAACTCAACCATAAGCAAGCCACAGGCATAAACACACACACACACACACACACACACAAAATCACTCATACACAGGTTCACAGATTCACACCACCACATAATCACACACACTTTAGCACATATGTATACACACAATCACCCACATTTCGATACACATATATAGACATGATAAGTAATAAATTTACTAATATTAGTATATACATTATTATATGTTTTAGATGTTATTTAAACATAAATATAGTATTTTTGGTTGCAAATGATTCATTTTTCAACAATTTATAAGAATTAGGATTTTTACCGAAATTAGGGTTTTTGAGACATAATTCTTATTTGAGCAAATCAATGCACAATTTTTGTGTATAATTGCAGGTTCATTATACTAAAACTTATTTTGGATCAATTGGACCAAAAGAACATCAAAGTCAATGGTGATTTAAAGAGTTAAAATTGGATGAACAACTTGAAGAAAAAATTGTACAAAAATAGTGGAAAAAAATCTAATTTTTCACCACAATGCTTGGAAATACGTGAAAAATACTTGCACACATGAGATCCAGCTCAGCAAAAATCAGAAATCAAGTGGGGGCCACAAAGGTGTGATTCGTGGATGGAGATCCGAAGGTTGTCATCCGCCGCGTATTACCATCCGCGGATCGTAAGTCGGTTGGATTTTCTAGAGCATCAACTTGCATCCTCTTCTAGCTAATTTTTTTGCAGACATTTTCAGATGGGGATAGGATTTTGCAAGTGAGAGAATACATGGGAAGCATAAATGAAGACTTTTGTACCCATTTGGAATCTCCAAGCAAATCTTCATCATTTCCATGCATTAATGAGCCATGCAAGTTGAAAAATGATTTCAGGAACATTTGTCTATAAATAGAAGTCATTTGTAAAACTTTTGAAATGAGTTTTAGTGGTAGAGAATAGTTATTAGATTAATTTACACTAGTTTTGGTAGAGAGTTAATATAATTCTCTTCATCATTCAATAGAATAGTGAGAAACATTGTAAGAGAACTATTATAAATTTAATTTTGAAAGTGAATAAGAAGAGAACCTTTGTCCCCACTTTGGTTGAGCAATTCTTATTCCCCTCTATTAACTTTCACTTGTTGAATGAATTCTTGCTTTGAAATTATACTTTTAGTTGTTTCATTAGTCATGATTCACTAAAGGCTTAATCTAGAATATAGATAAAGCTCATGAATCCAAAAGCATGACTTATATCAGCAAAACTTACTAAACTTACATTTGTTTATTTATTTGTTTAAGTTTTAACACTTGTTTTTGTTTGGCCAACTTAAACAAATCATTTAATTGTTACTTGACATTGAGAATTGCTTGTAATAATGAAAAATAAACAAATAATGCTTAAGTAATTCATATGAGAATAATGGATACTTAAGTGAATCATTTCAATTCATGTTTTCACAAGATTTCATCATGAGAATAGTTAAAATCTTGTCATTGCATAAAGAGATCTAGTGATGACACTTGTGAAATTGGATTCTAAACAAAGTAAGGTAAAACTTAGTAAGTTATTCATGAAAAATTTATTAGTGGATTCTATGTTCTAGGGTTCTTTGCTTTGATTCTACAAAAAGTTCTCAATCATATACCTATTCTATTGAAGGGACTCCATCTCCATCTTATTTTGATTGTATTTAGATAATAAAAATTAGTAAAAAAGCTTTAGTAATTGCATATATTTGATTTCCTGTGGGATTCGACACCTAATACTCCAAATACTACAACTGACCCATGCACTTACAAATTAAGTTAGGAGATTAAGTTTTTATTACTTGATTGTTGTATTTTTGTTTATAATTGTTATACCTAATCAAACTCACATCAAGACACACTAATTTCACACCACAAACAACTCCAAGAACTGCTAGTCCATCATTTCAATCACCAAATTCACTGCCAAGCATTACCTGCAATCACCAAAAACCTAGTCACAAACAATCGCCAACATCATCAAAAAACAATAAGCAACCGAGCTTAGATCAACCCCAAATCCTATCGCCAGCCACCAAAATTCCAGCCCAAGTCCCTCAAATTGCCGCTGCCTTTTACTTCCAACTACAATCTCTCTACCGAAAACATCTCCACCACTACCTCCAATCACCAACAAAAATCAGCAACAGTCTTTCCCCTGCAACGAATAACCACAGCTACCACCACCACCTCTCTACATGCAATTACAACTACTACCAATTCACCTTGCAAAATCATTCAAAAGCCACCCAATTACCAACCGCTCCACTAGCTTTCTCCACCACTGTCTCCACCGTCAACCTCCGATTATACCAAAAAATCACTGCAAAAGCCATTATTACTGCCTATACAACAAAACATCCACCAACCTGCTAGTAACAAGAGATCCAATCTCCAGCTCCTCCCATTTCCATCATCAACTCCGCCCACAAGTTTAGACAACCATCAGTCCCAAACACCACCAATTGCAACCTAAATCAAACCAAACCCAGTCAAAACAATCATCACGATCAGCTTCTCAACCATCCCTGCCCAACATTCTCATTCCAGTTCTACCAAAAACAAAACACAAAACCACCTGCCATCTCCATCAATCACAATCCCTCGAACAGCCACCAAACAATTCAAATTTGCTACAAAAAAAAACTTGCAAAAGCATAACAATTATAGCAAATCCCAGTCCAACCTTCCAAATCATCAAACCACTGGACACCTTTTCCGGTCGAGAAACTAAGTAAACCTACGAAATTTGCTTTCAATTTGAGTCTAATTGTTGTATTTATGATGAATTTTGTAGACACCAAATTTTGACACACCTTTTGTAAAAGTATGAGTATTACTTTATTTAGGGGGTATTCTTTATTTTTCATTTTTCGGGGGTCGATTATAATTTTTCGCATTAGGGGCAAAATGGTAATTTCACCATGTAAATATTATTTTATTTTATTTTATTCCCTAAACATACAATTTTATTATTTTTATCATTGTTTATGATTTTAATAATTTTTAGGAGTCATTTATTATTTATTTAAAATTCTAGTATTTTTAACTTAATGGCACGTTTTTCAATGCACTCTTTTTATGACAAATTTTCAAGTGAAAATTTATATGTGCATTTTGTATATTCTTAAATTTTTTGTAAAAATTTCATAATTTTTAGAGGTCATTTAGTATTTATTTAAAATTTTAGTATTGTTTAATTTAATATCACATTTTCCAGTGCATTTTTTTAAAAAATGAGAATTTTCAGGTAAAAATGTTATAGGTGCATTTTATATATTCATAAATTTTTGTATAAATTTCATGATTTTAAAAAAAAAAGAAAGAGAGAAAAAAAATCATTTAGTATTGATTTCAATATTTTACCTTTTTTTATTAATAGCACATTCTTTTTAATGTTATATTAATTTTTGATTTTTTGCGGTAAGTTTTATTTACTCATTTCTATAACTTTGAATTTAGTTGTTTTCTTATTGATTTTAGGGAATACAAATATCTTTTATTTTATTTTATTTTTATTTCGTTTTATTTCTTTTCTTTTCTTCTTTATTTCCATTACAAATTTCTTCTTCTTCTTAAAAAAAAAAAAAAGAGAAAAGACTCAAACAGCAGCAACGTTGGTTGCTGTTGTTTGCTTCCTACCATGGCTGATGGCAGCCATGCTTCTTCTACTTAACCCACCAAACTCACCAGCACACCAGTACACATCACTCACCTCACTTGCACTGACCATTCTCCCATTTTTCTCACTGCAAAACACACGCAACTCCACACACAAACACCTCCCCCTTCACCTGCACTTCCACTCCACTACACAGACACACACAAGCTCATCAATTCTCTCTCTCTCGGTCTTTGTCCCTGTAAATTCATTAGACAGCTCACACACAATCCTCACCTCTCCCTCTCAATCTCACTCACTTCTCTGCCTCCCTCTCCCTGCATTTTCTCAAAAGCACACACCACACTCACATTCACTCGGGCATCCCCTCCCATGCAAGCAAAAACACAGAGCACAAAACACACACAACACACCACACGCTACAGACACCTGCATTTCTCAAACACACACATCACATACTCACAACTCTCTTCACTCTTGGCCTTCCCCCTCACGCCTCACTCACTGCACACACAGACATACACACCTGCATTTTCTCCCTCTCGGCCCCTTCCCCTGCACTCTTCATCACACACAATCAAACACTCACCTCACAAACACACACACAGGCACACAACCAGAAACACACACAGGCACACAACCTGCATTTTCTTGCTGACTCTCACGCCTCACACACATCACATACACACCTGCATTTTCTTCCTCACTCTCACGCCTCACACACATCACACAACACACACTGCATTTCCCTTGCACAATTCATAGGCACAATTCACACACACAACACACTGGCACTTCACAGACAACACACACTAACACACACTTCACCTGCACGCACTCTGGCCTCCCCTTCCCCTGCATTTTCCACACACCATACATATTACACACACAAATACACACAGACAGACACACTTCACACAAACACACACAACACACACTTGCACCTCATCAACCTGCATAAGCACACACGCACCTCACACACAAAAACACACCCCTCCACTGCAATTTACTCACAACCTGCATAAAAAACACACAACCACGGCACACACAAAACACACATTCGAACACACACCTGCACATACACCTGCAAAACACACACACACCTGCAAAACGTATTTAAAAAAAAAAAAGAAGGCACAACAACAACACCAACAACAACAACAGCAACAACAGCCAACCGGAGCACCACCACCGTCTCCCGCCTCCATCACGCCACTATCCCCTCAATTGAAAAGGTAAAATCCCCATCCCTCCTTCATTTTCTTTTTGTGAATTATTGGGGCAAATTAGGAGAAATTGATTAGACTAAGAGAGAGAGAGAGAGAGAGAGAGAGAGAGAGAGAGAGAGAGAGAGAGAGACCTGTGAGAGAGAGAAACGACGGCGAAAAAAAAAAAAAAAAGGGAGGGGAGAGCAGATCGGGGGGGAGGGGAAAAGAAAAGGGAAGAAGAAAGAAGAAGAAAGGAAGAAGAAGAAAAGGGAAGAAGAGAAGAAAAAAAAAAGAAAAAAAAAAGGGGGAGAGCAGATCGGGGAGGGGGAAACCAGGAGGAGAAGAAGAAGAAAAAGAAAGAAAGAAAGAAGGAAGAGAAGAGAGAAAAGAAAAAGAAAGAAAGAAGAAGGAAAGAAAAGAAGAAAAGAAAAGAAAACCGGCTAAAATCGGAAAAAAAAAATTGTTTTAGTGAAACTACGTCGTTTTGACGTAGTTTCACTCAAAACTACGTCGTTTTGATTAGTTTAGTTTTTTAATTTATCTTTAATTAATAATAGATATTTATTTTGTAGTCCTTATACTTTCATTAATGTCACTGTAGCCCCGATAATTTCTGATTTGTGCATTTTAATTCTGTTTATTATAGATTGACCCCCATAATTTTATTTTCTTTTCAATTAGGTCCTAATTAATTGCATTTAGGTCCCCCGATTTTTATATAATTATAATTTTGACCCTTGTATTTTTAAATTTCTATTTTTGACCCCTACATTTCTCGGTAATTACATTTTGACCCTTAAATTTTGCTGGAATTTTATTTTGTACCCCAAACCTTGCTGGAATTTTATTTTTGTACCCCTACATTGCTGGAAATTCTATTTTGTCTTAGAATATTGCTGGAATTTTGCATTTTTGCCCCCAAACCTTGCTGGAATTTTATTTTGTACCTCTACATTGCTGGAAATTCTATTTTGTCTTAGAATATTGCTGGAATTTTGCATTTTTGCCCCCAAACATTGCTGGAATTTTATTTTGTACCCCAACATTGCTGAAAATTCTATTTTGCCTTAGAATACTTGCTGGAACTTCATTTTTATCCCTCCCAACATTGCTGGAATTTTATTTTGCCTTAGAATACTTGCTGAAATTTTATTTTTGTGTCCCCCAAACTTGCTGAAATTTTTATTTAAGTCATTATACTTGCTGGAATTTTAGTTTAAGTCCCTATACTTGTTGAAATCTTAGTTTTAAGCCCTAGATACTTGTTGAAATTTTATTCTAAGTTCCTAATTTGTTCGAAATCGACATTTTATGCTCAATTTTTAAGTATTTCATATTTTATACTTTAAATAGTGGTACCTTGACATGTTTGTTGATTTTCTTAGCAATTTATACCGGGTTTACGAATGGGAGGTACCTCGATTACCCTTTTATTTCTCTTTATGTGCTCCTACGTGTTGCTACGTGTTTTTCTATATGTTTTTTTTTATCTCCTTTTGCTTATAATTTTTATACATATGTGAGTGTTTATTTAGTTATGCCATGTTATTTATTAGAAATTAATTTTTGATTATTCAAAGAAATGTAATAGATAGGTAATATTCTATTGAGCAAAAATTCTGTATTTAGATAGTTAATGTAGTAGATAGTGTATATCTAGTTAACAAAAATTAAATTTTGTATTTTAGATAGAAAGTGTAATAGATAGGTTAGATAGGATATCTTTTATTCTTTTTCTATTTTTAGATTGTAATTAGGTTATTCTCCGGTGTAATAGTTAGGGCTTTGTGTGCTATGTGCTTATGTGTTTTATTTGCTTTCTTTAGGACTTTGCATCTAGAATATTATGCCTATGTGTTATGTGCTCCTATGTGCTATTATTTGCTTTTATGTGATTATTGCTTTAATACATGCTTTATTTATTTACTTGCTTTAATTATATATGTGTATCGTCGTCACACTAGTCCAACGCTAGTTGTGATTAATTCCGGTTTCTTTCGCTAGTCCAACGCTAGCGGAGAACTTATAGAAAATGGGCTAGTCCAATGCTAAGCCTTTAGGTCATTTTAGCCTTAGGATCATTTTCGTGTGCATTTCATGACATTTCACACACATTTTATCTTTTTAGGCTTTTTTCCCATTTTCTATGAATTTTTATATATACTTTATAACTTATTACTTATTTTAACATCTATTTGGTACATAACATTTAGATTCCACTACACATAGAATTTTAGGTCATTTGCGTGATTTCGACTAAGAAATAGTCATCTACTCACGTGGGAAGCGATGGCGTACATGTCGTTCCCCCCTCCGTGAGTAGAAACAGTTAGTCACGAGTCCATTAGTCCCCCGTACCCGTTGTGTTGCATCCCTACTTTCTTTGTTCACTTACTATCTATACTACTATTTTCCTTTTCTTTTGCATTCTATTTTGCACCTAAACTCGTGACTCCATCGAGATCTACATTCGGGTTTCGCAATTAATGCGGTAATTCCGACTAAACCTCAATGGAATATTTTGTCCCTTAACGATATTCATTTTTAGGATTAGATTTGCATTCATATAGTTGCATCCAAATGCGATAAAATCTTAGGGTTATATTAGGAAAATTTAGACTAAACCTCGCAACTAGTTTCGGCTAGGTTGAAAGGGTGCCTTAGGCGCGAGCCTTTGCCTTCCCTTTCTTCAACTGTGACTCCCGAACCTCTTTCTCTTGTTTTCAAAGACCTGGAGTCGTCTAAAAGGGTTTTTCTTGTTTTTCCTATATTTTTCCAAAATCATTTCTTTAAATAAATCATTTTTAATTTTCTTACCTTTTATAAAATATTTTTGGGTGACTTGGTACACCAAAACTCAATACCAAGTGGCGACTCCTTTTTCACTAAAAAACCCTTTTTAGACTCTATTTTCGGGCCCAAAAAACCGTCGCATTTTCAAAGTCCCATTTTAGGCTCTTTTTCTTTTGTTTTAAAAAATAAAGTATTTGTTTGTCACATTTTATTCGAATTATCTTTTACAAAGCATTTTTCTAAAAATTATTTTTACAAAAATTTACACGCTTCTCTTTTTCCAATAAAAACAACCACATTTAACACTTCCTTTTCTTTTTTCCAAACATCTAACACTCATTTATTATCCCTTCGAAAAATGGGGCGCGACAAATTTGCTGTTAGATTTGAGCAATTGGGAAGAAACGGAAGGCGTGAAAAAAAAAGAAGAAGAAATGGAAGTGAAGAAAAGAGGGATAGAAATGGAGAAGAACAGAGAGGGCGGACAGCGAGAAAGGGAGATGCAGGAATAGAGAAATAGAGGAGAGGTTTAGAGAGAAACAGAGAGAAAATAAAGAAAAGAGAGAGAAGATCAAAGCAGAAAGCTAGAGAGAGAGAGACAGAGAGACAGAGAAATGGTGAGAGTGAAAATAATGGGGAAGTGAATTTGAGAAATTTTGAAAAAATTTGGGTCTAATGAAGGCAGAATTGGAAAAAAGGGAATTTTGGTAATTTGTTTGATCTTTTTGTTTTAATTCTAGTTCTGATTCAGTTTCTTTCTCGTTATTTATTTAACTGTTTGTTTGTGATTAGCTTTTAAGCTAGTTAAGTTCTATTTAATTAAGTAGTTTGATTATTTGATTTAATTTGATCTAATCCAAGATTTTTTCTCTAGTTGTACTTGTTATAAGGTATTTATTTCTGTATGGACCCTCATATATTTGGAGTATTGTCTATGTGTCTTTAACAGTTTTATCTTTTCTGCGATCTAGTCCTTAATAGTTACTGGTTGACCCCCTTAGATTTTATTTGACATCAGTTAGGTCCAATTAATTGCAATTAAGTCTCACCTATTGCTGAAATTTGCATTTTATGCCCCACACTTGCTAGAATTTTATTTTTGCCCCCAACTTAGATTTAATTTACTATTTTGTTCCCAATTAGCTTAATTTTTGCAATTTGGTCTTTAAGTTTACTTTAAAATTACAATTTAGCCCCTTAATTTTATAGAATCTGTGTTTTTACCTCAATTTGTTAGAATTCTATATTTTATGTTTTATTACTTTAAATAGTGGTACCTTGACTTGTTTGTTCATTTTGATTAGTATTTCTATTGGGTCTTCAAAGAGGTATCCCTATTTCTTATTAATTTCTCTTTATGTGCCCCAATGTGCTTTTATGTGATTTTTATGCATTTTCTTCATATATTTCTTATTTTACATGCTTTTTGCATATTTATTTATTTTATGTTATTTAATTTCGAATTTTATTATTTCGGCAAAAATATAATATTTTTGTATTTAGCTAGTCAATGTAATAACTAGATAATATTTCTCATATTTTTAACAAAAATTTTGTATTTAGATAGTAAGTGTAATAAATAGATCATTTTTACTTTTTTCCCTTATAATTCCTCCAATGTAATAATTAGGGCTTGTGTACTTTTGTGTGCTTTTGTCTTTATATATTTTATCGCTTTCCTTAGGATTTTGCATCTAAATATCATGTGTATGTGTTATATGCTCCTATGTGCTTTTATATGCTTTATATGTTTATTTGCTTTTGATTCATTTTTTATTATTTTGATGCATGCTTAATTATTCCGTCACTACACTAGTCCAATGCTAGTTGTGATTTTTCATTGCTTCCTTATTAGTCCAACGCTAGTGGGGAATTCCTAGCAAGGGCTAGTCAACGCTAAACCCTTAAGTCATTTTAGTGATAATTTCACTCACGTGCATTTTATTTCATTTCACAACACATTCTCCTTTTTTTAGAAATTTTCATATTTACATGACTTTTGGTATATATTTTATTATTATTATTATCTATTTTAGCTTTAAAAATGCATGACATCTAGGTTGCATTTCACTTAGAAGTTGGGTTATTTTGTGTGCTCCGACTAAAATAGTCGCCTACTTACTTGGGAAGCGATGGCGTACATGCTGTTCCTCCCTCCGTGAGTAGGAACATTCAGTCACCAGTTATTAGTTTCTCGGGTACCCGTTATGTTGCATCCCATTTTCTTCGACAACTTATTATCTATAGTACTATTTTTCTTTTCCTTTTTGCATTCCATCTTGCACTTACACTCATGACTCCCTCCAGATCTGGACTCAGGTTTCGCAATTAATGCTATAATCACGACCAAACCTCGATGGAACATCTCGACCCTCTCGATATCACATTAGACTTAGGATTTGCATTCATATAAATACATCCAAACGCGATAGAATTCAGAGGTTAATTTAGAAAATTGATTAAACCTCGCAATTAGCTTCAACTAGGTAGAAATAGTGCCTTAGACGCAAGCCTTTGCCTTCTCTTTCTTCAAACGTGACTCCTGGACCTTTTTTCTCTCGTCTTTCGTAGACCGAAGTCGGAAAAGAATTTTTCAAATAGTTTTCTAAAATTTTTTATTCTTATTTTATTTTGTTAAATGATTTTTCAGGTGACTTGGTATACCCTAACTCCATACCAAGTGGCGACTCCATTTTTAAAATAAAACCCTTTTTCAAAATTAGTTGGTCAAAACTGTCGCACATTTAGTTCTGGCTTTATTTTCTTTCAAAATACAATTTTTTTTAAATAACACTTCTTCACTAAAAACCCGATTTTTTCTCATGCACACACAGTTTTTCGAAAACCTTTCTTTTCAAAAAGGGTTATCGGACTAAACTGCCTTTTCGAGTGCGACAGTCAACGACCCCACCATGTTTATCGATTTTGGATGCGACAAGCTATTAAACTCTTTAATCTATAAAAAAGAGAAACTGTTTGTAATTGCCTTGTAATTGTTTATTGTAATTGCCTTGTAATATACAAAGTAGGGAATCATCTGGCAAATTGTAAACTTTCATTGTTTCATTCTTCCCATATAAAATTCTCTCTTTCTCTCTCTCTCGTTCCACCTCAATTCATTCTGTTTCATTTATTGCCTTGTAATTATTCTTAATTCTTTACTGAAGAAGTCGTCAAGATTCTTCAAATTGCCATTAGGAATCCAGACACATCCCTAACCTTTTTTCTTTAGAAAGCTGGAAGATAGTAGGATTTGAATTTCCTATCACTGTCACTGGGAAGGAGTCATAAAGTTCTAATACTTGGCCTACTATTCATTCCTACCCGTTAACTTCAAACTCACGCCATACACGTATACAACACAGTTACGGCGTTATTGAGGGAAACAATAAAAAATTCATGGGCCATTTTCAGTCCAAGAAAAATGTACAACAGTACAGTGCCGTAAGGCCCATAACCCAAACGATAAATTAAAAAAATATTAACGAAAACCAGCCATCTCATCTGAACTTCTTTCTCCCCTGCCCGTCCGAGATCCACTACCGGGTACCGCCGTTTTGACGACACCTCCGACAGCCCCACTTCTTCCCTTCTCCACCTACCGCCTCTCATCAAACCATTTGTCATCCAGGTCTGCTTTGTCTTTCTGTGACATCCCAAGCTCCCAAGCTCTCATCTTTCTCCAAGTTTGCAAATTTCAATTCCATTTTTTCTGATATTTTGTACGATTTTATTGGGTACAGATTTTTCGATTGATTTTCGGGGCCTAGTGATTTCTTGTTTTTACTTGTAGTTGCATAAATATTTTGGATTAAGATGGCCGGCAGAGAACCAATTCGCACGATGAACTCAGCATTCATTGCCATGATTGCTGATGAGGTACAAGATTTTTAATGAATCTTTTGAGTAACTTGCGAAGATATAATAATTCTTGTGTTTGATGCTGAAAAGGGGTTTTGATTTACCTCGCCTTTGAGTGTTTAATCCGCTCCATATTTAACCTTGATACGTGTAAAGAAACAATTTTGAGTTTGTTTGTTATCTGTATTTCGTGATTCGCTTTGTATCTCTTTTGGATACTAGTGTAGATCGTCATATGTTCTGCAACTGCTGGTAGATCTTCTAGCATCTAATGCTTATTTTTCCTTTTCTTTGTTTGAAAGTTTTATAACATTTTGTCTATTCCTTTTTATGTTTTGTCCTTATCAGTTCTGAGATTGAAGGAATCATACTTAGTTTTGTTAATCACATTTTGTTTCCATACTTGCGGATCAAATTCCAAGCATTGTGTCTTTCCTACTAATACTGATGTACGAAGGAAAGTTACTTGATGGAAAAGTGCATCATCAAATATAGTATGCAGCAAGTCATCAATTGTTTTGTTTAATTTCTTCCTCTTAAAATTAATGTTAGCCAACATTTTAATCAGAGCTGAGTATGCTTAGTAAGTTTTAATCATGTGGTTTGGCAAAATCTTCCCAAAGAAAAATTTAGATTTCTTTTTTCGCGACTCTTGATGGCTTAATTACATGTGTTGTCTTCCCCTACTTAAAATTAAAAAAAAAAAATCAGTATCATGATTATTATGGCATTTCTAGCTGCATGTCCAGACATAACTTGCAACATGATTTGGTGAAAGTTGCAAACTGCATGATTGACATTTGTATATGTGAACAGGGATGTGAATTAGGGAATTCAGTTAGTTATACGTCACATGTTGTCTTCTTGAACAATTAGTGATTGATTGGGGGACAGGGAACACTTGTAGAAGATTGTCATGAATGGTAAAACATTGCATTTTTAGGTAAAGGCACATTATTGAAGAAAAGTAAAATGGAATAGTGAGGGCATTTAAAATTTTTTTTTTTTGACAACTATGAGGGCATTTAAAATTAAGTTGTAGGATTATAGAATGTGAAGTTAAATGTACTTCTTCTTTGGTCAGTATCATGGGCTTTTTCTAATGATTTATTGTCTATATAGGACACTGTCACTGGCTTTTTAATGGCTGGAGTTGGCAATGTTGACTTGAGGAGGAAGACAAATTACCTCATTGTGGATTCGAGTATGCTTTTGAATCTATATTTCTCGTTCATGACATGGTAGTTCTATGTGTAATTGTGGTTTATGTAATTGGCATCTCCAAGCAGCATTTATACATTTTTTACACAAAGTGGATTATATTTTGTTGTTCAGTAAAACTTGAATAAACTACCAACTGAAACATTGGGGGAACAAAGAGAGAAGCAGCTTGAGCCTAGTTTTGTGACATTAAGTTGTGGATAGTCATAATAGATAATCGTATTGTTCTTTACTATTCAGGTGCAGTATTGATTTGTAGATGGGCAATCTAGTCTCTTTTGGGGTGGCATTATCAACTGATGATTGTAATTCTAGTAGACACAATCTTCTCATTTATGCTTATATATGCCATCTAATTCGTGTTGTGGTGTCGTCTTTAACTCACTGAGCTTGTTACCTGATTGACTTTTATCTTGTTGAGGGTTGCAATTTCCTAAACATCTATGTGCATAAGTTAGAGTATTGATTACGATTTTATCTCTATAGTTTTTGCAGTATTAAGTTACTTTTATCATTGTCATTCCAGAACCTGTGTAGCGAACAAATTAACTATGAGAGGAAAAGCTGCAATTTAGTTGAGATTTCATTTATCTTGTGACACTGTTTTTTCTTTTCATATAAGTGAACATGAAGCTATTTCTGTTTGGTCATGTAAAATTATTTTATATTCTACTACCAAAAATGTAAAATATCTACCTATTTGCTTATAGAGACTTCATTTGTTTCTTGTATGAAGATTAATACAAAGAACAAACAATGTCTACTTTTAGTGGCTTGTTTGTCTGTTTCAGAATGAAGCCATGGATTGTTCTATGTAAAGCCCAAGTACTGTGATTGGCTTCTAAGCATGCCTTGCTGCCTCATGTGGTAGTTCAGTATTTTGTGAGCACTAGATACGCAAGGTGGTCGCATAATGGTGCCTCTTAGAATGATTAACAGCTTGTGATCAACTTTCCCCATATAAATTTGCTATTTGGAAACAGGATAGAGTTTGGAAAAGTATAAATTTACCCCGTATATATATTATGGGAGTGATTTAATTTCTGAAAACAGGATGGAATTATGGAATTTGTATCCCTAGAGTAACATTTCAATTTCAGTTCTAGTCCCATGTCTGATAGATTAAGATGCTGTTATCTATTTTCATGCCTTTTGTATGCAATCATTAGCTCATTAATGTTCCTTGGTTATTGTTCTAGAAACAACTGTGAAACAGATTGAAGAAGCATTCAAAGACTTCACTACGAGGGAGGATATTGCAGTAGTGTTAATAAGCCAATATGTAAGTTTTAGCAACCATGTTTTAAGTTATAACATATTGAAATAAAAACAAAATATTGACATATTCTTTTAAGGGAACAAGTTGTTTCAGTTTGTTTTTAGCATCCTCTTTTGTTTCCATGCTGAAAGAACATTTTTTTTTTACGTTTCATGGGTATAGAGCCATATATGTCCCTATCTATTTGTGGTGGAAATTAGGTTTAATTGTAGTTTTTAATCAGACTCGAGTCCAAAACTGGAAACTGGTGTAATGTGTCATGGGACTTCAGAAAATGTAGTTTTTGTTGAACAACTGTTCTAGCTGAGTGAAAATTTGTTCATTGGGAATTACATTGGTGTCAGAGAGGTGTTCAGAAGAAAAGTGCAGTGGTCAAATATGAAAATGGAAAGAACTAGATTTTCAACAACAAAACAAATGTTTTCTGCAGTTCTTGTGCTACTGCGAAAAATAAATCACAACAACTGAGTGAACAGTTAAATGCATTCCCATGAATGAATGAATTCAGGAATAACCTTACGAGATAGAGCTCACTCTTTGAAATGCAATCTAGAGGAAAAATGGTCACATAATTTGCTTTAAAAATGTCTTCTTTTTATTTTAATGTTGGTGAAGAAATTCTCTATTTTTCTTAGTGTTGGTAAATGAGCAAGAATTATATTGTGTATACAAAGACATAATAAATGTTCTTTCATAATTATTTCTTTGTGATTGGTCTAAAATTGGGATTTGTGATGTGCCATGGTACCTAGTTCATGAATTGCACGAGCAGTGTTTCCTGAATCTATAGTTGCTGCAAATACTAATAATAAAATGGAGATATAGGGCCTTCTCACCAGTTGCAGGGTTTGGTGGCCATTGAGAAGGTTTTGGTTTGATGAAAAATAAAGATCATTGTGTTGTGGGATTTACTACATAAGTTTGCCTCTTGGTGCAAAACTAGAATTTAGCATCTACATGCTTTTCCTGTTTTATATCTCTTTGGAATGTGATTAATGTCGTTTGTCTACTATTTGGTTTTCAGATTGCAAACATGATAAGGTTTTTAGTTGATAGCTATAATAAGCCAATTCCAGCAATTTTGGAGATCCCTTCCAAGGACCATCCATATGATCCTGCCCACGACTCTGTTCTCTCACGAGTGAGATACCTCTTCTCTGCTGAATCGGTGGCATCTGGAAGGCGTTAATCACTTAGGTTGGCTTGCATATTACCATGTCATAAATTTGTATCTGTTCGTACTATTATTGTGTCCTTTGCTTCCCTTCTAATATTTTCATATGAAACATTGTATGAATAATCATGAGATAACTCGGTAATTTACGTGTAATTTGATGTGTGTAGTGCAAAAATTGCCAGGGTTGAGTAATTGTAGTGCAAATAAGTTGAAGATTTTCTGTTATTTGGTTTCATAATATTGCATTATTTTAGTTTCGGTCAGAAGAAAGGAGGCCGAAGCAAATAAACTGGAGATACAATTGTACATGGGACGCATCCATTACATGCAATGTTGTATTGTTCACCTGGCCTTTCATCTGCCTTTATTTGTGATTTTTCCGAAAGAAATAAGCTCATTGCTTCTTGTTATTTGATTTATAAAAGAAAAAGATAACTATGATTGCAGAGTTACTCAAAACATCAGTTTGAACTTGGAAGAGTAATTGTAAAGGAATCTCAAAGACCCAAAACAGCAGCCAAAAAAAAAAAAAAAAGAACGACTGAATATTTAAGAGGATCATTAAGAATTATTCCGGAACTGGCAAGCGAATTCTCTGTCGAAGCTAAATTTTTCAAATTATTTGCCGTTCTGGATGGTCACAGACAATTGATGTATATCAACCACGTTTGACATTGTATGCATTTGTAAACGAGAGTGATTCTACATGAACAAGTACTACTAGTCTGCTAGATAATTATGAAAAACAAATGAATACCAATAAGCGTGGAGCATTAACTATCCCCTCAAATCCGTATCAGCGCTGAAAATATCTAGGGTGGTAATTTCCGACATGATCTGAAAATACGATACGAATCTAATCTAAAAATAGCGGGTTTGGGTTTAAGCTTGGCAGGTCGAATCGAAATTAGGTCGGACCCGATTAACTCGTAGGTCAACCCGCCAACCCGGAAAAAAAAAAAAAACTTTACATTTTGTAGCTTTGTTTTATCCATCTACATATAAACACAAATTTCACTTTAGATAATTATTCAAGTAAATAGTAAGAGAAATTAAGAATTCTACCTAGATTTATGAAGAGCAAATTGTAAAAGAAATCAAGTGTATATTAGTGTGTGAAAAAAATGTATTTGATCCTTATGTGTGTTAGTCTCTTTTCTTTTTCTTCTCTCTTTTCTTCTTCTTCTCCTTACCCCCATTTTTTTTTTTTTCAGGTCAGCGGGTCCACCCGCCAACCTGTCAACTCGAGTCGGGTCGGGTTTGGGTTGGCAGGTTGGGTGTTATACCTATGGCTCAACCCAACCCGCTAACCCGAAACCCGACTCGATTGCCACCCCTAAAAAGAACTGAATGGTTAACCGTTGTGCATTCAGTCTAGTGGATCCGCACCTTGAAAAGAATTCGAAAGGGGTGTGTTAAGGACGTACAAGGATCTTTGAATCTGTTTAGTTGGTTCTGTTTTTTAGGAACATGTTTTTTAAAACTTCAAACACATTTTTCAACTAATTTTTTATCTCACAAACATATTTATCAAAGAGAATTTTTAAAACTGTTATAATAATAATTTCTAAAAAATACTTCAAAAAATAACCATCCAGACAGAGCCTTTCCTATGTTCGTTTGTCCTTCTTGACTCTATTATGCTAAATGTACAACAAAATCGTGACAAAGATACTACCTCAATTAAAATATCAACTATACCCTAAACAAGAATGGATCTCTTTTTTTTTTTTTTTAATTATAATTCTATACTATTACATGGGAAAGGGGAATTTGGCATGATAGAATTCGAACCCCCGATCTTTGGGGTGAAGTCATAGAGCTTTAACCACTCGATCCTCTATTCGACATTGTTTTGACATTGTGTTAACTATTAAAATATTGATAATTTCAAAAATTTAAAAATATCGATCTTTTCATTTAAATCCCCCCCCCCCCCACACACAGAGACACATAGACGTGTAGGTGTAATACACAAGCATATATTGTGTACCTATATACATATACATGTACATACGTTTGACTTTGTTTGTGTATCAAAGTCAAACGTATGTACATGTACATACATGTTTGATTTTGAAATCAATTTTCTCAAAATCGACTTGAGTGAGAACTTTGACGAACAAAAATATTAGAAATTTTGTTTGAAGTCGAATGTTTTATTTTTAAACATTCATCTGATCTATATTTGTCAAGCAACCCTTAAGTAATTTATGCCATGTTTGATTTCTCATTTGATTTTGAAATCAATTTTCTCACAATCGACTTGAGCTGAGAACTTTGACGAACAAAAATATTAGAAATTTTGTTTGAAGTCGAATGTTTTATTTTTAAACATTCATCTGATCTATATTTGTCAAGCAACGCTTAAGTAATTTATGCTATGTTTGGTTTCTCATGTCTTTGGGCAAGTTTTTTGATGCCTCAATGGCTCTTACCAAACAATCAAACAAAGCATCAACCAAATATGTGATAGTATATCAGTCCATCATCATTGTCATATATCTCAACCTCCTGTTTGCACACTATCATCGTTGAAGACAAGGTGTGAAAAAAATGAACAGGAAAACAGTCTGCCAGTTTGAGCTAAAATTAACTCGTTGACCAACATTTTATCAACGGAATTTCCATAAATTCCAAGAAACAAAAATTGGTGTCCAAAATTTATGAAAAATACAAGAAATACAATTTGTTTATGGCGCAATTCTGAACAATAAGTCGTGTAATATTTATGTATTCATTATAACATGCAAATGAAAGAGAATAAATTATGTACACCTATTGATCAAGAGGAATCCACTCTAGTTCTAGTTCTATTTCCCCAGATTCTACATTCTGGAGCTTGAGTGACATCGCCTGCTTGACCTTTCCATCAATTATGTTTACAGTGCTATCTTCTATCAGGGCGTTGTCATTTGATTTCAGCCATTTCCCAATCTGCATATTTTGAAACATCCCAGCATCTCCAAATGCCATTGCAGAGGTTATCATTGGCTGGATATCAACCTCAGCTTGCCCCATTATGTCATCAGCAGAAAATGTGTCATGATCATAGACTTCCTGTAGTCACAACAAAAAACCACAACCAAAACAATAAATCAGAAGACAAAAAGAATAATAGTGTTACACAGCCTTAATTCCAATAAGCATTGCCATATAAATCTGAACCAAATTTTACCAATCAAAAGAACCAAGACACAAGGACCAATTCTTTATAGCAGCCTTTCATATTAGTCTCTCATTTAATCCAACCAAAAAGAAACACGAACTACTTACTCGTCCTTCAACATTAACATAGTTACTCTATTATTTTCTCAATTTTCACCTGGACAAAAAATTAAATTTATTTTATCACCGATATGGTACTTTACAGACTAATGCCTAGTACGGCACTTTTGAGTAAGTTGTCTGCAAATTTTCATAAAGGAAATAAAAGGAAAATTATTAGGGTAAAGTATCCAATCATAAGTAAACATTCATCAGATATTTTCTTATTGGCCAATGAACTACATTTTATTTTATATTGCCTACTGAACTTAAAAATAGTCAATCCAGCGTAACTATCTTAGTTACAAATGATAAAAGAAGAACTCCACCCAATAGGTGCTAAATTTTATTAAATTTGCATTTTGTCATCTCAAACTACAAATTTGCTTCAAAAAGCAAGTCAAATAAGCATGACTCTGCTCCCATTTATTGCAAGTAATGTTAGCTAAGAAACCCCACCAGCATGAGTCACTGTCTTTTAAAAAGCATTATATATGAAGGAAATCTGAATCCCATCTTTGTTAAAATAGACCATCTTGCTTTATGTGTTTGACAGACAGACTGGTAAATCTATATAATCCTTTTCAAACATTACCTTCAAAGTCACAAATGCGTGCAGAATCATATATAGCTACTACCGTCAGTCTTCTGACAGTGCAATTGATTATAACTATATGTTAAATCATTTTGAAAAGCCATGCCCCTCTGATGATTACACATTTATTTCAGTAAAGGAAGAAGTAAGTACATAACCAAGTTTTCAAGGTAGACTGCTGTATTTTAAGCTGATTAATTTCCTAATATAAAACATTTAGCGATTAGAGATGATAAATTAATTTATACACTTTTTTTTTTCTTAAACAGAAATGCCAGCTGATATGGTGGGGGTTTGGCGTGGACTCTACTGCATTTATTAATAAAAACAAAACGATTTCCAAAGAGTGGGAAATAAAGCCGTACCTCAAGTCAATGACAAAGTCTAATATAAGCAGTGTGCATAAGGCCTCTAAGTTGACTAGGCAAATTAGAAGTATACAAGGAACAAGAATGAGATGAGACATCTACTTAAGAACAAGAAAATGTACTCTTGAAATGTCTAAGCATGTGGAAGTACAGTAAATGCGTATGGTTTTCCTCTTTACATACCATGTCAATTACCACTTCGTCTAAGAGCCACTTAGTCTAAAAAGCAGAAAAATAGTGGTCATTTAGCACTTTATATCAGGTGCCTTTCCCAAAAGCAGCAAAAAAAGCAACAAATTAAATTGAAATCTACACAAAGCAATGACCAATGTATCTAGGAATTCCACTAAATATATGAGATTTATAAACCAGTCATGGAAGTGAAAATTTTAACCTTATTTTTTTTTTGGGGGGCCCGGGGGGGGGGGTGTTTGGGGGGTTGAAGAGACAGAGAGAGAGAGGGCAGCAGAAGTATTACCAGCTTTAGAGCTCCAAAATTTTGAGGAACAGAAAGCATGAGATCCTCATTCCAAACTGGATTCAAATTGCTCTTTACTACAGCTGTTTGCGCCTTCTATTTAGCGAAATATAAAATTGAACAAGCAAATGAATATCCTTAAGATCTGAGGTGATAAGCACATTATCATTCATGCAAACAAATTTGAAAAATGAAAAGAAAACAATACACTAATGAAACTTTTTTTTTAAAGGTTGACAATAGATTAATGGAATAAAACTAGTGTGATTTCTTGGCAAATCAAACACCTAATGCAATCTGACAATGAGGATGCATCCTCATTTCCTTAAGGAATGACATGTATACAAGGCCAGACGTGGCTGCCATCATAATCAAGGAATACATATCCATATAGCAAATTTAAATAAGCAAGTCATCACCGAGACAATCCGATACAGAAACATCGTACTTTATAAGTTGAAAAATAATTGGTGATATCACAATGAAAAGGAAAAGTATGTCAATACATGACCAGAAATTGGAAGTGTAGCAAGAATCATAATTATTTATTTATCTTATAATCTTCACTTCCAGAAATTGGAAAGTGTAGCAAGAAATTTATCTTATATTCTTCACTCTCAAAATTTCAAAAGAAACAGAAAGCAGCTAACCTGTTGGCCAAGAGCCAGGACAACATATGGATCACTTGACAGCATATCGCGGATAGCTAAGTTTGTGCCTCTGATTACTTTAACCTTCAACATTCCAATAAACTCCACCATACCTTCCTGTGGTAAATTCAATCATAGCTGCACATTAGTAGAAACTACCAACAAGCCAGAACTGTTTAAATCACATTTGCAAGTTGGCAATAAAAAACAACCACAAACAGTTGGACCATTTTAAATGATCCTACATGTATTCTTTTTTCGTAGGATAAAAATACAAATGCAAACAAAAAAGGGAAGCATCTTTCTGAATTAGTATGCACATAAAACACAGGTTTTTACACACATGCATAAAATGAAAAATGTTGTTACAGTTGATGGAAGGGTGCTTTGACTAAATATTATCCTTGCAAGAATAATGCAGCCAGTAATCTAATAGTTACTTAATAATCATGAACAACGACTTATCAAATTAATAACTAAAAGGAATATCTGTACAACATTATATAATAATTGTATTTACACATTTAGAGTTCTAACTAATGAGTAGTATAATGCTTCTAGATAGTACTACTCCCCTGCCAATTGTAACAACAAATGCAAAATGCATCACATTTGTTTTAGAAACAAAGACACATAAGAAGCCCAATAGTATGCTAAAATCATTGAAGTTTTCCCACATTAAGATCAAGTTCTTGTGAAAGGAACCAAATGCAGCTGATATCTCAGGTTAAAATATAATCTTTAAAAGGTAGAAATAGTTTAAGACAGTCACTTTCTTCAGCAAGATTCATATTACTGTAAATCAATATTATTATCATGGGAACTATTACAAATTCAACACATTAATACTTCATCCATACCACATTTTAGAAGATGGTGAGTTTTGCCTTTTAGCGCCTCCATTTTAAAATTCAATATTGTCGTCATAAAGAATGCTGAATCTTGACCTTTTAGTTCCTCATTTTAAAGTTCATGATAGTCCTTTTAAGCCAACTTAATTAATTGAACTCTAATAGAAATAGAACCGTCCTTGAAAACTCTCTTGCCTCTCCTTCTGTCTCTCCGTTCTCCATTTTGCTTCCTCTTTCTAATCGTTTTCATTCAAGCAACACAGTATAAAACAAACAACAGATTGATCAAGGAACTAATACAAACAAAATACAATAAAAACCACCAAAGGATCAAAAATAGTTTGTGGTCTTTGGAAGTGAATCTTAGGATATATCCACAGGGGATTTTCACATACCTCCCTTAAGGTTTACTATAATTTCACCTACCTCCCCTCAGATTTTATAAATTACACATAAACCCCTTGTGTTTATATTTTCATAGCCAAAAAAATCGGTTTTGATAATATAACCTAAAAACACCACCAAAATATCCTAAAGTACCCTTAATTGCTTTTAAAAATAACAAATAAGTAAAAAAAAGAGTACAAAGACCCTAAACTTAAAGTTTTTTGACCTTCTAATAGGGCCTCCCAAGTTATTTACGCATGTTTTTTTGTTATTAAATTGGTCATCTTTTTCTTACTAATATATTTATTTACAAGATTTTGATAGATAAAGTGATTTATTTAGATTAGTTAGATAACTAGATTCTGGAGCATAAAATTTGGTAGAGATTGAAATTTGGTGTAATAATATGAGTACTAACATTTTAATGGAGTAATAATTCATTTTTTAAGTTTTATTTTTTTCCTTTTTAAAGCAATTGAGAATATTTTAGGGTGTTTGATTGGCGTTTTTGGTTACATTATTAAAATGCATTTTCTTGTTATAAAAAATATAAACATAGAGGGTCGAAGCGAAATTTTGAAAACCTAAGGGGAGATAAGTGCAACTATGGCAGACCTCAGGGGAGGTATATGAAATTTTCCCTATCCACAGATTTGCCAACAGAGTTTGATTAGCCTTTTAGTATCATGATATCAGAATTTTTTAGCAGGACAATGAAATGACAATGAACTCATGATCCTCTAAACTCAAGATGGTTTCCTTGATAGCACATGAAAAGTTCAAATGAAAGTCAGAGACATTGGAGACAAAAACTACTAGGCAGCCCATATTCCAGCGATGAAATGAGACTTCTAGGGGTTTCATATGAGCTCATGGCTTCCCTTGAAAAAGATGAATACAACCACACAAGTGGAAATTAAATAATTAGTTTTTATCACATGAAATCCATCCCAAATTAAATATTATGCTTTGACACTGCAGGAGTAATAAGGAAGGACAAGTTGATTTAATAGTTGAAGTCTGTAGGGTCCACTGTATTAGTTAATTGAATAGTGGAGAAAGTGGGGAATACATGGGCCCACTTACATATGAAGTGTATAGAGTATTTTAGAATTTCGAGTTTCCATTTAAGTAAACTGGACTTTGGAATAGACTAAAAAGGAAAGTAAAACATTCAATTTGGGATGGAGCGAAAATATGTCAAAGTTTATCAATCTAGGGTACATATTACTTAAGACCATATGAAGAGCGAAAAATGCTAGAGCAATGTGATCACTTCCACAAGCAATGGCGGAAAAAAGGATTCTCAAATCTGGAAGATCATAGTATTTCCTTACAAATTAATCCCTGAAAGAATGTGTCATACAGTCTGCCATCCTAGGACCACTGCTAAATTACTCCCTCCATCCCATTTCACGTGTCATGTTCTCCATTTTTGTCTGTCTCAAAATGAATATCATGATTTGAGAAGTCAAATAAATAATCAAAAAATTAAAAATGTTATCCTTTTTGACGATTTTCAAAGAAAGAAAACTTGAGTAGTAAATGCCCATTCAAATTTGAATTGAAAGGCATATGGAGCAAATCATGTTGAGTCAGCTGATATGTCATGCTCAAAGTTCAACTTTCTTAAAATATGTGCAACTTTGACCACGACACATAGAATTGGAAGGAAGGAGCACAAACTAATAATCTTGAATACAATCTAGTGAGTTAATAGGTTTTGTAGCCAAAGTTTCACTTCAAATTGCATAATGTACTATTTGACTCAAAGAATGTTTCATTCACAAGCAGTAAGCTTTTGTTAGTCATAATCAAGTTATTATTCTCGAAAATATTTACAGGAATTCACCCTTTGCAGATTCTATAATTGGTAAAGTATGTTTAAGCTCTCATCTTTTGCAAGTATTTGAGCATAAATTTTGATCTAAGGAAAATACAAAAGTCATTTCTCATCCGTGTTAGTTTGCTAATATTATTTCCAAATATTCTTTGTATAATTATCCTTTCATCTACCAAAAACATGGTGTGAATATGAACCTTAGGATCCAACTCAAAACCAATTGGCAAGTAGAATGACTGGTAGAATTGACCCAAGATCTTATTAACTAATTTACAAGCACTTAGGAAACCATTCTAAAATATCTATGCTTTTAACACTTTTCATCCAACGGTATAAATCAAGGAGAAACATATGATTGACAAAGGTATGGTTAATTGAGCTCACTTGCATTATTGCATGTAGTTAATTAGTTTTTAATCTCCACTCATGTTTTCAATGTTAGAGAGACAAGATGGGGTGAATCTACATAGGATAGAGTTAAGAAAACTTACAGAATTCTGTGATGAGCTTGAACTTCTGAAGCTAGACATAATCTTTCTGGAAAGACTTGTTTCGAGGGAGCTCTTTTTTGGAGCTGACAAGATACGCAAACTTGGTTTAAGAAATTCTTGACGTTCATACTTAGACCTACAAAATAGAGAGAAAAATGAAAATCAACAAGTATCAATTAGAAAAACAGTCTCCAATGTCTTCACTGGTTATGATTGCTTCTACATCCAAATTGGAGGACTTCTACTTAACAAGGAAAAAAAAAAGTGCAAATTCAAGAGTTTCAAAAATAAATCCCAAATAAAGAGAGACCAAGCTCATGTGGGTCCATCCCCTAGTTGTGACACAATATCTTGTGATTTGTATTGATTTGCAACAAGAAGGTTTCTTACTAAAAGTACAATATGAAACAAAAAATGATAAAAAATTAAAACCTTTAAATTTTTTTCTAACCTGATAAATTTTGATCTTGCATCATGGCTGGCATCTGGTCCAGGCTTTGAGACTCCTTCAGGAATGTAAGCTTCATAAATAGAATTTGCAGAAGCATTTCCTCCAACCTCAATCATTGCATCAATTTCGTCATCCGACCATTCATCTAATGTCACAGATAAAACCTGCATGTTACAAATTAACATAGAAAAGAAAAATTAGAACTTTGACTGAATATAAGATTTTTAGCATCCTTGGTTGGAAAGAAAGATAAAAAAGACCCAGAACACTATTGTAAAATATTTGCAGCAGGCAGATGAGAACCAACTTAATTACCATTGCCAATCATAGTGTAAATTCATAACATAGATGGCTCCTGAAGTCATCAACAACAAACAGGAGTAACAGAATTATTCTCATTTTATAAAGCATAATGTTTGTGCAAAGGGAGCTTAAATTTAGGTATTTATTTGTTACTTTCAAGTTAATGTTTTTGTGCATCCAAAAGAGCAGGAAAACTATTAGCTTAAGTTTTTACAAAGTTAGGGCAGAAGCAAGTTTTCTATTATATTATTGTTCCAGAAAAATTATTTGGGTGGATATGATGTAATAAAGCTTTTCAGAGGCTATTAATTGCATTGTCTCCCATTTAATTGAAAAAAAAAAAGGTCCTTCCTAAGGTCATGGATGATACAATTAATTTGAGTAAAATTGTGAGACAAAATGAGCAAGAGTAAACATTAATTCTTCAGAATTCTAAACCAATCTATGGTCTTCCTTCCATTCCAAATGACCAAGTTTCCTAGACTTTTTCATTTGTAAAAATGATTTGTGAACAACCAATATTCTTAAGCAAAAGAAAGACCTGAAAAGAAAATATACAAGATAACTCAAATTTTGTGAAAGAAAAAGGACTAGCTGCAAAATTAACTCAACATACCCATCTGCCAGGCATGTCATCAATCAAGATATTTACATGCTGGCAAACAGAGGGAGAGGGGAAAAAAAACTGCAATGGATAAACACAATCATTTGTCCACACGCATTTAATAAGCAAAATACAGTAAGCAACAAAACACCGGACTTTTCTGCAAATCACACACACTGAGGGGAAGTTTGTTTTTCCACAAAGCACAAACAAAGCAGAGCTTTTTCACAAATAATCTTTCTTTATAGAGAGTGGAGGAGGAGGAACAGGAAATGCATCAAGAGTATTTACCTTTGAAATATGTGTGCCAAGGCTTCTGTGAACGCCACAGCACTTCAAACATATGAACACTCCAATATTGGCTGACCTGAAAAGGCATTGTACAATTTTAATAAGCAGTGGAAAAGCACAAAAGAAAACCTAAAGGAGAATGTTTTATTAAGTGAAGTCTGAAAACACAAAGGAAAAAGCAACATTCTCTGTTAGAATTACTATCTTATAAATTGAATTACTTAATGAGAGGGTCCAATGGTCATTAAGACTAGGTCCCCCTGTCTCACTGATATACATGAATTGGGAGGGGGAAAGTATCTGTCCTAAGCACGCAAAGCACAATGTGGCTTTCAACATTAGTATGCTATTGCATATTTAATATTAAGATCCTAATAAAGTTTATCGTTACATATCAAATACAGTGACAACCTTCCAGCCACTGTATTGGATCTAATGTTCCCCTCTCCTCAATAAAGATGCCTGACTCAAAAATGTTGCTCTGGGGCTGTCATGCCATTAAAATTAGCCAAGCTCCTTTTTTGAAAGAGGGAAGAAAAAAATAGGAGACACATTTAAGGCACTTGATTTGGAATTTCTAGTCCACATATAGTTTTATTGATTCCATGCCAAATGCAAATTACTGAAAACAATGCTCATAAAGAAAAAGCCTAGCATGCTTGTTCACAATGCCGGAAAACCTATTGAGATTAAATATGATCATGACTTAAACAAGAACACATTCATTTGTAGCAAAAAGCAAGAACTTCAAAAGATCAATAGGATAACTACTGCCAAAGATACTATGGGATTGCCCAACGTGTTATATGTCATTAGCAATGAGAATAAAGAGGAGATGAGAACAGAGAGAAAGAGGGAAAAAATAAAGGACATATGACCAAGGGAAGACAAGGTTATTCAGAGTAGAGGAAATTTTGAAGTCAATTATATAAATTAAAGCAGTGAGTGAACATTTCAGAACTTACCAGAGATACAAATGCTGTATTCATATCCTATGTTGGAATACTAAAATGACACTGATATGACAAATAGTTAAGCCTACATCCAAAGAGATATTATATTCAATTGCTTGTTTTTTATTGGTTTCCCAATAAGAGATACATTTCAGTGATTGATCTTTTTAGTAAAGTCAAAGTAGTCAAGAGCAGCCCCCACTACGTCTTGGCCAATTTGCTCTTACCTAATATTATTAAATGGTATTCCTCGAGACTTTATCTTGCATCTGAAATATGGAATACCAGATGAACCTCACTCTCCAAGCATCACTTACTAAAGCAGTGTTAGGAAAACCACACATAATTGGAGAGTAATAACTGTTCGAAGTTTAAGCTTCAAAACTTTCCTTCATATATATTTCATTTTTCAAATTGTTTGTAGCTTTCAGATTCATGATATCTTAGTCATCTGTATGAGGTCTTCTTGTGTTATTCACTTATCACTTTCTTGTTTTATCATGATAATTTGGATCAGTCAGATTTTATAAAATAATCACAATATAGTGTTTTTATCATGATTGTTACTTCTATAATGCTTCATATGATTTTATTGTATAGCATCAGTTTTAGTATTAATGATTATATACTCACACACTATATAGATCAGGTATGAATTGGCATTTAGGTTATTAATACACAACAAAATTACACTAAACATATTATTTGGCCTTTGGCAAACGTAATTACGTATTCATTCCCTCTCCATCTACTTACACATGGTAGAAGACAAGGCCATCAGCATATTGTGTATCATCTAAGATACTGTATCAATGAGGTTACAAGCAGATAGGGAGGAGTTTTGGAAGAATGACATTGTCACCATTCTCACAAGCCAACTTATTCTCTTTTGTATACCCTTTTAATCTCTTGTATCTATATATTTCTTTAGCATTTTGGAAATTCGTTAAATAGATCTTCAATCACATCAACATATATTTAAAAGCTACTTAAAAAGCAAATTTAAAAGCAATACCATTTTTTCCAGATTCATTATGTTTCACAAAATCAGTATGGTAGAATATAAGAAGCAACCTAAGAATAACAAGATAAACCAAAGTAGAACAGTTGAACATATTTTACCACGTAAACATCAATATAGAATATATAAGATACAAATACAGGAATATTTGTAAGCACAAGAACTTAGTACTCTAAAAGTAAGAATCTAAAGCCATTGTACTACAGAAACTTACGCCCATTTAGGGTCTGGAGCAGAACAATCTGCACAAACACGGTTATCACTTTGAAGCAAAGATCTTTTAATCTTCTTTTACCTGTGCAGTCAACCAACATGATGTAACAAGCTATAAGCATTTACTTGTCCAGAAAATGCAAAACAAGTCCTAGACTATTATAGATCCTGGCTGATAAACTATGAAAACCTCGCATACTAATCCATTTTGATGCGCTGATAGATCACACCTTTATAGTTGATCACAACATCGGTGTTGTTAGCATATTTAACTCTGTGGTAGGATGGCAAAATTCACGCATAAAAATTGGGTGGAAGCAGTGGAACTTTACTATCATATTTGACTCTGCTCAAAGTACATTACTATCATATTTGACACTAAATTAAGTTGGATTCACTTTTAAACTTTTAAACATGTAACATCTTATTCTTTTCTATTTAGATCATTTTAAGGCCAGGTTATACTTGGGAAAAACTTAACAAGTTTAAGAACATAATTGGAGAACTCAAATTTCAGATATACTATCAACCTCTAAATGTGGAATTTCAGAGAAGTGACAAGATTTAATCCCTAAAGATCATTGAGTGTAAGAATAAAAGGTTCAAGTGCTACATTCGTGCACAGTCAACATCAAAGTACAATGAGATTTTGGTTGATATGGACCTATTTACTTAATCCATTTATGTGCAAAACTAGAACGACAACAAAGAAAACCTAACAGTCTATAGACACACCAAAGTAACTGAAAGGAAAAAGTTTCAGTACTTGTCCCTCGTGTTAAAGGATTCCTCCCACAACAGTCCTCAATACTAGTTTCAATGCACTCCTTAAAACATTTTAGACTTTTGCCATTTGAATGCAAAGGACAGCTCAACAAAGAAAACCTAAAAATCTACAACAAAGAAAAATCCCGTGTAAATCTACAACAACAAAAAAATATGAACCTATTTACTTAATCCATTTATGTGCAAAATCAGAACGACAACAAAGAAAACCTAAAAATCTACATACACACCACAGTAATTAAAGGGAAAAGGTTTCAGTTTTTGTCACTCGTGTTAATAACTCCTCTTATTGAAGTCCTCAGTTTCTATGCATTCCTTAAAACATTTTAGACTTTTTCCATTTGAAGGCAAAGGACAGCCCAACAGACAGAACATTGGTGACTGATATGGTTGCACTGGGCTTTTATTTTGCCCAGAATTAGCATAACCTCAAATCTCAAGAGACTGATTATCCTAAAATCAGAAAATAAGAGACTAAATTCAGACAGCTGCAAAACATTAGGAGTAAATCTGCAATTACCCAGATAACCAAACTAGAACAAATTTCAGAAAGCAATAAAATCATACCTGAAGAGGGTCTCCCAAGGGCAGAATGATGGCGGCTCATTGCTCTCCTATCAGGCCACTATCATGAACCAAACCAGTCCTGATCAACAACAACCTGAAAACCATATAGATTGAACAAAAACTCTGGCTGTATGCGCATATAGGTGAATCCCAATACAAAGTAATAAAAATCCAATCTTTGATCAAATTCATTTCTTGAATCAAAAGCAGCAAATCCCAGGCAAACAAAACAGAAACATTGTTATAACTGATCATCAAAATTGAATGTGAACCCTTTTCACATAACTGAAAATTAGATAAATACTTCCATCCACATCCCAGAATAAAGCTAAAACGAGGAAATGTTCAAGAGCATATCAATCAGAAACCAAAGACTACAGAAATTCTTGAAATCATGGAGGGCCCTCTTGAGATCATTAATCAATTGATAAACGTTGGAATGAAACACATGAATGATATATATATCTTTGGATTAGGATAAAATAAAGAGAGATCTGAAAGAGAAAAGTGTGAGAAAGTTCCACCTGAAATTGTTAAGGAAGATTGCTGTATCTTACACTTGGAATCAGAGACTGTGTCCTGAGAGAGAAAAATGGGACAAGAGTACAGCAAACCAGGAAAGGCAGTTTTATTTTGATTTGTAAATCAACCGTAAAAACTGTAATTCTTTTTGGTGTTTGTTGGGACCACGAAAGAACATGCAAATAGGAGATAATGGCAGTCCCAAACTATAAAATCACCATCTTTTACTAATTGCTCCTTTTTTCTTTTTTTCTTTGTTTTTCATCCATTCAACGTCTAAGAAAAATTCTTACATAAATTCGTTTCACGACTCCACTTGTGACCTCGTGATTTAAAATGAAGCCGTACAAATATTTTTACATTATCTTACGTCACTTTCTTACGTCAATATGTATTATTATATTTATTATATTTATACTTATGTAGATAACAAGATCCACAAGTGAAGCTATAAACCTGGTCCATATAAAAATTTCCTTCTACTACCAACAACTTTTTTCCTACTTTTAAATTTAAACCGCTGAAAAAACGACCAAATAAGAGTTTGTAGTGTTTTTCGAGAAAAAAAAAAAAGGGTCTGTAGTGGATATAGTTTTTATGAGGACTATCTTATTAAGGTCACCATAGTTTGTCTCTTTATTTTTTTAGGAAAAAGGGGCATGTGGATAGAGATATATTCCTGTATGTTCCTTTCATGATCTTGTCAGTACAGAGTCAATTTTTTAGATGACATAATTTACCACTCACCTTCAAAATATTTGTTTTTAAATTATACATCCATCTTCTATTATTTTTCGAGTATTAGATTGTTCTCATGTTGTTATTTGGAGATCGATGAAAAGCAGGGGGAGAAGTAAAAAATCGTTCTAAATATAGTATAGAATTTCTTAATTGTCGTGAAATTTTTATTTAATAACATGTACTAATAACTTGGTGGGAATACATGTATATAGCTTACCATAATTAAATGTTTCCGTTTAAGAGTAGGTGATTGCCAAATTATTGAAAAAAAGGTACAAATTTTTATAGCAGTTTTTAGACTAATTAGTTGTTCTCGTCATAACTGGCCTCATTTTTTTTTTTTTTTTTTTTGAGGATTAGGAAATAACGTTATTAATCTAAGAATAAATTCCGGACAATTTACATTGTAAAGTTCAATTGGTCAAAGTTTTCTAGACCACATTGTAATCTGTGTTGAATTTGACCAATATGCTTGTTATGAAACAAATCCACCACTAGATTGCCTCTCCAATGGAGCTAAGCATTAATTTGTTGAAAAGAATGCAATAATTAGACATTCTTATATAAATTTAGATGATTCACTGTGAATTTGGCTAAAGTACACTCCTAACATATTAATGGAGGCCAAAACGTTACAATTTAATTCAAAGTGAAAAAACACACAAGAACAATAGTTTGAGAGTACAGTAGGACATAAATTCTTGGTAAAAATTGTTATGGTCTGGAACTTGTATAATCTAGCTAGATAAATTTTCTCCATTTTTTCTCGTTTTGCTATAGAGGCCTACTTTTACCCAAGACGAGACGAGAGGAGTTTACCGCCCCAAGAAGCAGTTTCATGAGAACCTTTTCAAGGAAACAAGAAAAGGAAATAAATAAAAGGATCTGAAGCGGCATCTAATTGGCACGAAATGAAATTGCAGCATTCGAGAAAATATTGACTACTCTTGGTTTTTACCTTTTGGACTTTTTTAATATCAATAACGACGGGAAAACAAAATATTTGTCGATCAATATATGAACTTCACAAAACACAAAGTTTGAAATTCAAAACGTTATGGTGCAGCGAAGTATAATTATTAAACCTGGCCCAGTCAGAAATCAAATAAAAAGTTCGAGCGGTGGTTTACTAGTTCAAATGGACACAGGGGCACATAAGTTGGATTTCTTTCTTTTTTTTTAATTTGAGGTGTGCATAATATGTTGGTATAAATGTGTAATTATGATAAATACTAGTGTAATTCTATTGAAGCGTGATGTATTTATTTGTCACTCAAAATAACGTCATTTTTTTATTATAAATTTGGCATCGTTAGTTCAATTCATCCGTTTATTTTTTGCCCTTTGAATCAAAACAACGTCGTTTTTTCATTATAAATTTGGTCTTGCTGGTTCAATTTCATTCATTTATTTTTTATCCTTTAAATTTGAACCATCAAGTTGTGACAAATGACACTTGTGACAAATGGCACTTATGAAGCTCCAAGGTTGATTCAAACATAGGGTTATCATATTAGTATTTTAAATAAATATAACATTTTAAATCGTACATAAATATAATAGTAAATTCTAAAAATTCAAAAAGCTCCAAGTTTTACCAATTTGCGTTTCATTTGGATGGTCCAACCTGCAAGTGAGCGGATATATTTGACTTTGGTTCGCAAACGATGTGATAACAAAATCAAGAACTTTCAAGTTTTATCGTACTCGATCGAGATCCCAATTTTAACAGTTCAAACAGGGGTCTTTTTCAAAAACTTTCTAAGTTTTACCCAAACCAACTCTATCGAGTCATCGGGTTTTTTTTGCGTTTTTTTTTTCACAAGTGGTCTAATAACAACTCCAGCCTCCCTCCTCCTCCCCAGTGGTCAGTTCACCTAAGCCGAATGGTTGGACTGCCAGGCTAGACCAAAGTTTACGATCTATGTCACAGAATCTAAAAACTTTCACACTTTACCAAACTAGATCGGGCACCCATTTGGCCAATCCAACCGGCAAGTCAACCGGTCCTCCCCTCTGCCCTTTTCCCTTCTAATGGTCAGTTCGCCAAGTTGAACGGTTGGACTATTGGTTAAGACTGTTTTAATTACTGTGTAATAGAATTAGGTGACAAACTGTAAATCCTCTTAAGAAATTATTAAGATTCTTAGATAATAGAGAATATCTTTTTCTTTTTTACTGCAAGGCACATTCCTGTAAAATTAGTTAATTATTTGTTGCCTTTTCTTCTTGTTTGGTAAGATTAGCTGCGCAGATCAAAGTCACTGAATGACAAACAACGATTGGAAAAGTACCAGAATTCTTTAGTTTTGACCATCTTATGAATATTCAATTAGATTTTAGTCAATGATGACAAATGGCACTTTCTAGACGCCAACAACTAATTAATCCAATTCAACAAAATTGATTATTCTGTCATACCCCAAAAATATCAATAAACGTTATACACCCGATTTAGTAGTAGTATTACTCAATAAATTACTCAATAAAACTTAAGTTGAAGAAAATAACTAATCTTCCCGTATTCCTTCCTCTGTTGTCTTTGTTGGGGATAATTGCACGAGTAATAAAATACGAGGGGGAAAAAGAATCGCATGTCCACAATTTAAAGATAGGATTTCACTACTTGCGAAATGTAACGTGGATTTGCACAATTTCATCTGTGTGAAGAATTCTGAATGGATCTTACTGTTCTACTTTTAAATATTGTTATGTTAATTTTTTTTCTAAGATTAATGATAAACTTGTAGACTATATAAAAGGTTAAGCGGAACAACAACAAATTACGTAGTATTAACAAAGTATATTCGGACACTTCTCCTTAAGCTAGTTTGAAATTTGGCTTACACCAAGATTACAGTATCGGGGAAAAAGAAAATACATCAGGATTAGAGAAATACAATATTTCATTAATACAATTTTAGAATGTTCTAAAGCTACCCATTGCATTACTTAATTTTCCTAAACTTTATATCAGATTTGTCTCAGTCACAAAAGTGGAATAATCGTAGTACGGTAATAATCATAATATGGTTAATGAACAGATACATAATTGGTGAATTCAGCTTCTCGAGAGATCCAACAAAATTGCTTTAATTTTTCAAAATTAATTGGCTCATCTCGTTAGAAATGTTTATAGTTTCCTTGTACCTTGTGCAAAGATTGAAAATTGGGTCAGATTGGTTCTATAGATAACAAAACAAAGCTAACTAATTTGGATATAAATCAAAGAGCTCTTACATTGACTTATCAAACACAATTTAGACAATAAAAAATTTTGCAATAGATTACGTATAGTTTTTTCTGTTAACCAAAGCTCCTCTTCATTAAATCTCACATGTAATTTAGTATTAGCCAAACTAAAAGCTGCAATGCCTATTGAAAAATTTGCCCTCGTCTTGAGCGTCACATTCATCTAAAAATCTTTGTAACCTATTAGTTATCATTTTCTACTATATTAAGAAACATAATTCTCGTGAAATGCTTCCTTATCTAAAATCTTCTGTGCCCTGTCAATTAATCTCACGAAATGCTCCCTTATTTAAAATCTTCTGTGCCCTGTCAATTATTTCAAGTTTTCATTCCCTGCATGAATGAAACTTCACGCTTTAGATGCCTTAGGAGTAGTTGGCAAACGTATATGCATATATTATCGCTTGAATTCTATCTTGATAGCTACTAGAAATATAAAAATGTGCACAACAAACCTCCGTCACTACATTATTGAAGTAGAGGAGTTTCTTGAGCGTTGTCAATGCTTGTCTTACATGCTTCATTTGCATTTGTGGTTAGCCCGGTAAAAGAATTGCATAAAACGCACATAGGAGTTATTGAAAAAATGGAAGTTTGGATTCTTCATCAATTCTAGTTAGCAATGACGGAAGAGCATTTTGAGCAAGAACAAAGTCTCTGTCATTACGTGGAGGGCATTTTTGAATAAGTACAAAATCTCTATTATTACATGAATTACCAGCAATATTACCTAAATCCTAACTACATGGTTGCTAGAGTTAAGCAGCAAGATAATGTTAGATACAAAACCTGTGATGCAATGTTTCTGAAAATCCATGTAGTTTTGAACTGCATATTAAGTGGGTCATACAAACAGCTACCTCATTAATTTGTGGCATTAATGCAATTTGTAACAATATTATGAAATTTTTGTTACTAATAATCAATTTTGTCAAACCATAACCATTGCACTGTAAAAGGATCTCTGCCTAACCTTCTATGATTTCTAAGAATTCTTTATGAAAATTCATCTGACAGATAGTTCAAGGCTGTTCATGAAGACCCTAGAAATCTCCGGTGTCCATCCTTCTTTGCCTTGCATTTTCAACAAACCATGACTTACACCATTTATCATCTCCAACCAATTTTAAACATCGTATTATTCTTCCTCATGTTCATTCTATTCAATTGTGTGCATAATGGCATGTTTTAGTACTTCAGTCATATTTATATTTGGTTGATTCAGTCATATTTATATTTGGTTGATCCAAGTTCAAAATGGAGGGACCGTTTCACAGTTCGCACCTCCCAGATTCCCAGATTTAGATTTAGAGCAGTTTATGATATAATTGAAGAAGATAATACCCACTTCATGATTAAGTAGGTTGTCTTATTGCATGAGGTGGAATCATAAGCTGAATGATCAGTCCTTTTAACAACTTATACTGCATTGTCTGTGATAGCTCCACCTTACCCTAAGGCATACCAAAGGGCTCAGCAGACTGCCTGCTTAGCTCTCGCCAGGACTCAGGTCAAGCACGCACTAGATTCCATGAAATAATCGATATTTATAGAAAACTCGTAAATACATTCATATGATTCAAACTTAAGAGTAAATGTACCAGTTAAGTAGTTTACATCATAAACACCTAACTAATACAGTAAAATCTCAACATCCTTTTACTAACAAAATCCTACCAAGAACTACTCTTGAATCCTCACTCACCAGCCTTAATAATAGAGCCTGTTTAAGGAGAACAATAAAAAAGGGGTGAGTTATAATAGTCCAGTGAGGTTCCCACACATGCAAACACACAAGGCAGACAATTAGAAAAATACATAAATAAATAACATGTGCCATAAAATCATATAAGAACAAGTTAAGTAAACAATTGATCAAATAAGGAAGGATACATCTCAACCATGGGAGCAACTCAACTGCAGGAGTATCAATACATAATCATGTGGCAATAATGTTCGGAACCAATAGAAGAAAACCAGATCCTTGCCAATGATCAAGTAAATATCAGATAACAGTACCCGAAACCCATGCAACCTTTACCTCCTCAATACCTCCGCTCCAGGGAGAAATCTCAACCTTGGAGGGTAAAATAGTTTATTTAGTCCAGAGTTGGCCTCTTTGAGGGATCTCAACTCAGATGAAAAAACACGAACCCTAATGCCCAACACCTTATATCATCCTAACTAGTATAACTAACCGTGATGTAACTGGTGAAGTATGACCACGAAAGTCTAGCCCGAAGGCTCAATTCAATTGAAAGTTCACAAACAAATATATTTACATTTGATAGAAGTTGTGTATGTAATAGATTACGGGATAGATGTGATAAAGTACACATCTTACCCTCATATAGCACATTCCAGTAGCTAACAAGTATCAGGCATAAAATGAAATTAACACTTAAACATGCATCAGGCGCACACAAGGAAACACTCACCTAAAAATTTTAAGAAAGTGCCTCATAAAATGT